>JARQOD010003212.1:0-67596 GCA_033576555.1 Oophaga sylvatica | reverse complement strand
CCCCCCAGTTTTGGGGACTCTGTCTTTCTTCGTCGGTCTCTTTCCCCTCACCTCCCCTCTCTCCCAGCTGTTGGACTTCGCCCTTGTCGGTTTCTTCCCTCACTCTCGGTCTCCCCTTGTTGGACCTCCTCTTTTCTGTCTTTTTCCCCTCCTCTCCCCGCTCCCCTCATGTTGGACTCTCGTCTTTTCTGTCTCTTTCCCCTCCGCCGCCCTCCCCTAGCTGTTGGATCGTCTCTCTTGCGGTTTTCCCCTCACTTCCCCTTTTCCCCTCAGCTTTTGGGACTCGTCCTCTTCTTTGTTTTTCCCCTCACTTCGCCTCCCCTCATGTTGGATTTTCCCTCTTCTTGTCTGTCTCTTTCCTCATCTCGCCCTCTCCTAGTTTGGACTCTGTCTCTTTCGTCTGTCTTTTCCCCCTCACTTCCCCGTCTCCCCTAGTGGGGGACTCGTCTCTTTCCCCTTGCTTTTCCCCCTCACTCTCGCCTTTTTCCCCCTCAGCTTTGGGACTCTCTCTCTTCGTTTCTTTCCCCTCACTCTCCCCTCTCTCTACGTTGGATCTCTCTTCTTTTTTGTCTTCCCCTCACCTCGCCGTCTCCCCTCAGTGTTGGCCCTCGTCTTTTTTCTTTGGTTTTTTTTCCCTCACTCTCGCCTCCTCCTCAGTGTTGGATCTCTTTTTCTTCTCTGTCTCTTTCCCTTCCTCTCGCCGTTCTCCTAGCTGGGGGACCTCGTTCTCTTGTCTTCTTTCCCCTCATTTCCGCCGTCTCTCCTCAATTTGGATTCTTTTTTTTCGTCGTCTCCCCTATCTCGCGTCTTCCTCAGCTGTTGGACTCCTCTTTTTCGTGGTTTTCTTTCCCTCACTCTCGCTGTCTCCCCTCGGGTTTTGGGACTCTCGTCTCTCTTCGTCTGTCTCTTTCCCTCACTCTCCGTCTCCCCTCAGCTGTTGGACTCTCGTCTTTTTTCGTCTGTTTTTTTTTCCCCCTTTCCTCTCGCCCCCTCTCCTCGTTTTTGGACTCTTCTCTCTTCGTTTGTTCTTTTCCCTCACTCTCGCCGTCCTTCAGCTGTTGGCCCTTCTTCTTTCGTGGGTTTCTTTCCCTCACTCTCGCGTGTCTCCTCAGTGTTGGACTTCGTCTTCTTCGTCTGCTTTTCCCCTCACTCTCGCCGCTTCCTCAGCTTTTGGACTCTGTTCTCTTTTCGCGGTTTTTTCCCCCTCATCTCGCCGTCTCCCTCATTTTGGACTCTCCCTCTTTCGTCTGCCCTTTTCCCCTCACTCTCGCCTTTCCCTCCTCGCTGTTGGACTTCGTCTCTTTGCTGTCTTTTTCCCCTCCTTCCCCGTCCTCCTCAGTGTTGGATCGTCTCTTTTGTCGTCTCTTCCCCTCACTCTCGCCGTCTCTCCTCAGCTGTTGGCTGTCTTCTTCGTCGCCCTTTTTCCCTCATCTCGCCGTCTCTCCTAGCTGTTGGGACTCTCTTCTATCTTGCTGTCCTTTCCCTCACTTCCCCGTCTTCCTCAGCTTTTGGGACTCTCGTCTCTCTTCGTCTACTCTTCCCCTCACTCTCCCGTCTCTCTCAGCTGTTGGCTCGTCTCTCTTCGTCTGTTTTTTTCCCCTCACTCTCCCGGGTTTCCCCTATGTTGGATTCGTTCTCTTCGTCGCTCTTCCCCTCACTCTCCCCGTTTTCCTCAGCTGTTGGACTCTCATTCTCTTCGTCGTCTTCCCCCTCACGCTCCCCTACCCTCAGCTTTTGGGATCGCTCTTTTCGTGGGTCTTTTTCCCCTCACTCTCGCGTCTCTCCTAGCTTTTGGGGCTCTGTTTTCTTCGTCGGTTTTCTTTCCCTCACTCTCGCCGTCTCTCCCACTGTTGGACTTCGTTTTCCTCGTCTGTCTTTTCCCCCTCACGCTCGCCGTTTCCTAGTGTTGGACTCTGTCTCCTTCGTCGTCTCCCCCCTCACTCTCGCCGTCTTCCTCAGCTTTTTGGACTCCTTTTCCTTCGCTGTCTCTTTCCCTCACTCTCGCCGTTTTCCCCTCAGCTTTTGGACTCTCGTCCTCTTCGTCGTCTCTTTCCTCACCTCCCGTCCTCTCGCTGTTGGGACCTCTTTTCTTTGTCGGTTTTTTTCCCTCACCTCGCTTCTTCCCAGTTTTGGGGACTCTCTCTTTTTTCGTCTGTTTTTTTCCCCCTCTCGCCGTCTCCCCTCAGTTTTGGGACTCCGTCTCTCTTCGTCGTCTTTCCCCCCTCACCTGCCGCCCCTTCCCAGCTGTTGGACTTCGTTTCTTTCTGGTTTTTTTTCCTCCTCTCGCGTTCTCCTCAGTGTTGGACCTCGTTTTCCTTCGTCGGTCTTTTTTCCCTCACCTCGCGTCTCTCCCAGTGTTGGATTCGTCTCTCTTGTTGTTTTTTCCCTCACTCTCGCCGTTTTCCCTCAGCTTTTGGCTCTTCTTCTTCGTTTTTTTCTTTCCCCATTCCCGTCTCTCCTAGCTGTTGGACTTCGCTCTCTTCGCGGTCCTTTCCCCTTCCTCTCGCGCTCTCCTCAGCTTTTTGGACCCGTCTTTTTCGTCTGTCCTTTCCCCACTCTCGCCGTTTTTTCAGCTGTTGGATTGTCTCTCTTCTCTGCCCTTTTTCCCTCATTCTCGCCGTCTTCCTCAGCTGTTGGATCTCGTCTCCTTCGTTTGTTCTTCCCCCCTCCGCCGTCCCCCAGCTGTTGGGACCTCGTTCTCTTCGTCGGCCTTTCCCTCACTCTCGCGTCTCCCCTAGCTGTTGGACTTCGTTGTTTTCTCTTCGTCGGTTTTTTTCCCTCACTCTCGCTGTCTCTCCTCAGCTGTTGGACCTCGTCCCCTTTCGTTTTTCTTTTCCCTCCTCTCGCCGTTTTCCCCTCAGCTGTTGGACCCGCTTCTTCTCTGTTTTTCCCCTCACTCTCGGTTCTCTCAGCGTTGCTCTCGTCTCTCTTGTCGTTTTTCCTCACGCTCGCCGTCCTCCTCACTTTTGGCTCTCGTCTCTCTTGCTGTTTCCCCTCACCTCGCGTTTCCCCCAGTGTTGGCTCGTCTTCTTCGGGGTTTTTTTTCCCTACTCTCCCCTTTTCCTCAGCTTTTGGGACCTTTTTCTCTCTTGTTTCTCTTTCCTCACTTCGCGCCCCTTTCCTCAGCTGTTGGACTTCGTTCTCTTCGTCTGTCTCTTTCCCTACTTCGCGTTTCCCATGTTGGACTCTCGCTTCTTCGTCGTTTCTTTCCCTCACTCTCGCGTCTCTCCTCAGCGTTGGACTCTGTCTTCTTCGTCTGTCTCTTCCCCTACGCTCCCCCGTCTCCCCTCACTGTTGGACTCTCTTTGTCCCCTTTTCGTGGGTTTTTTCCCTCACATCGCCGTTTCCTCGCTTTTGGGAAATCTCGTCTTCTTGTTGTCTCTTTCTTCACCTCCCCCGTCCTCCCTCAGTGTTGGACTCTCGCCTTTTCGCTTCTTTTTCCCTCATCCCCCCGTCTCTCCCAGTGTTGGACTCTGTCTCTCTTTGTCGTCTTTTTCCCCTCATCTCCCCGTCTCTCTCGCTTTTGGACGCTGTCTCTCTTGTCTGTTTTCCCCCTCACGTCCCCGTCTTCCCCTCAGCTTTTGGGAAAACTCTCTTTTGTCTCTTCGTGGTTTCTTTCCCTCCCCTTCGCCGTTTTCCCCCTCAGCGTTGGACTCCGTCTTCTTTCTGTCCTTTCCCTCACTCTCGCCGCTCTCTCAGTTTTTGGACCTCGTCTTCTTGCTTTCCTTTCCCCATCCGCCGTCTTCCTCAGCTGTTGGACTTCGTCTTCTTCGTCTGTTTTTTCCCCTCACTCTCCCCTCTCTCCTGCTGTTGGACCCCGTCCTCTTTTTCTGTCTTCCCCTCACGCTCGCCGTCTCTCCTAATGTTGGACTCTGTTTTTCGTTGTCCCCCCTCCGCTCGCCGTCTCTCCTCAGCTTTTGGGACTCTACTTCTTCGTCTTTTTCCTTTCCTCCTCTCGCGTCCTCCTCGCTGGGGGATCTGTCTCTCTTCGTCGGTCTCTTTCCTCCCTCGCCGTCTCCCCTCACTGTTGCCCTTCGCCCTTTCTTGTCTGTTTCTTCCCTCACTCTCGGGGGTTCTCCCAGCTGTTGGACTCTGTTCTCTTGTCGTTCTCTTCCCCTCACTCTCGCCATCTCTCCTCCTTTTGGCTCTCGTCTCTTTGTCGTCTCTTTCCCTACCTCGCTGCTTCCCATGTTGGACTCTCGTTCCCCTTGTCTGTCTTCCCCTCACGCTCCCCGTTCCCTCAGCTTTTGGGACTCTCGTTCTTTTTTTCGTCTTTTCCCTCACGTCGCCGTCTCTCCTGTGTTGGACTCTCGTCTCCCTTCGTCAGTCTTTTCCCCTCACTCTCCCCGTCTCCCTCAGGTTGGACCTCGTCTCTCTTGTCTGTCTTTTTCCCCTCACTCTCCCCGTCTCTCCTCAGTGTTGGACTCTGTCTCTTTCGTCTGTCTTTTCCCCTCCTCTTTCCGTCTCCCCTCACTGTTGGACTCTCTTTTCCTTCGTGGGTTTTCAGTGCAGTGAAGGAAGAGGCCACAGTATTCATTATGATGGGTAGGCGGAGCCCCAGATCAGGATGTCCCCTAGATCAAAAGATGATGATGGCTGGCCCCCCCCGCTCGGCCCCTCCTACTCAGCCCCTTAAGTTTTGGGGTCCGAGGATGTCGCTGCTAATGAGCCCCTCGAAGATTTTATTTTTTTAATTTTCGGACAGGGACTTGGACCCTTTTGGTCTAGGGGTCGGGGTTCAGGTGCTGTCCCCCAAACCCCCCCTTGGGGATCTGTATTTATCAAAGCCCCTGCAGAACCCTTTCCCGGCCCCTGGGGGTGAGGAAAGCTTTTTTTGGCGGGAACGCAAACCACACGTGGGGTCACTGCGTTTTTCCCCCTGGGGGGAAGCTGGGCACTCGCCGAAACCCCTGGGGGTCCCTGTGGCGCCTTGGCTGGTGAGTACTCCAAAATTTTTTAATAATAATTATGTTGAGTGTTTTAGCGTTTAATGGCAGCGCTATACAATGTCGTATGTTTAGCGCTCTGTGTACGGTTTCTACATGTTGTCAGTATGCTTCAGCGCTGCTGTGACAGCGACTACATTAATGTCAGTATGTTCAGCGTGCTGTGACAGGCTCACGTATGTCAGTTTGTTCAGCGTGCTGTGACAGGTTACTACTTATGTCGTAGCTTCAGCGCTGCGGACAGGCTACTAATGAATTCAGTATGCTTCGGCCCGCGTGACAGGCTAACATGTAAGTCAGTATGCTTCAGCGGTGTGTGGCCACTACTTTCATGTAAAGTCTATGCTTCAGCGTGCTGTGACAGCGCTATCATGTAATGTAGTAGCTTTTCCCCTGCGTGAAGCGCTACTTCAGTAAGTCGTTGCTTTAGCGCTGCTGGAAGCGCCTAAGAATGTCAGTATGCTTCGTGCTGCGGTACGCACATCATGTAGTAGTATGCTTTAGTGCTGCTGTGAAGCGCTATTTAATGTATTCAGATGCTTTAGCGCTGTGTGACAGCGCTTTCATGTTTGTCAGAAGCTTCAGCGTGCTGTGCAGCGACTTACATGTAATGTCAGTATGCTTCAGCGGCTTTGACAGCGCACAATTAATGTATATGCTCAGCGCTGCTGTGACAGCGCATTAATGTATTTCAGATGTTCGTGCTGCGTGAAGCGCTATTAATGTTGTAGTTTGCTTCACGCTGCGGTGACAGCGCTACTACATTAATTCAGTATGCTTCAGCGCTGCTGTGACGCACTACTACATGAAATGTCAGTATGTTCAGCGCTGTTGACAGTGCTTTTTACATGTATGTGTTGCTTCGTGCTCTGTTGCCCAGCGCTGTTAAAAATGATTGGGATTTTTGTGCGGCAGTATGCAGGACGAGAGGGAGAGGGGGGGAGAGTTCGCGCTCTTATTTGAGTTTGGGGGGCGTGGCCTATTATCCGGTCTTTTGAGAGGAAACGCGGTTGGCTTTTCTCCGCGACCCCCCCCACTGTGGGGCCATTATCAGGGTCCTGGGCTCCCCGGACCTCCCCCTTTTCCCCCATGTAGACACCAGGCCAGTGGGGGAGTGGGATTCCTCACCCCGAGCGAGCGATCGCTATCCTGCAGCTGCATCTCACAGAGACATAAAAAATTGCTGGGGGTCACAAATATATATATATTTTTGGGGGTTTGCAAAAATTTTAAACCCCCTTTGAGGGGTTTTTTTACCCTAAAAATTTTTGACTAAAAACCCCTGGGGGAACCTGCTTGGGGAGCGTTAACCTTAGCGTTGAAAAAAAAACAAAAAAAAAAAACCGCTGTTTTTTTTGTGGTTTTACCCTTTGGGGGCTCATACAGGTGGACATGTCTGAACAGGTTCGAGCCGCGGTCACGTCCCCGTGCCCTTGCGGAATCAGATACGAACCTCCCCCGCGTCTAGCGTGCGGCGACAGC
The DNA here is from genome assembly GCA_033576555.1 of Oophaga sylvatica. Lineage (NCBI taxonomy): Eukaryota > Metazoa > Chordata > Amphibia > Anura > Dendrobatidae > Oophaga > Oophaga sylvatica. The sequence goes on along the minus strand of JARQOD010003212.1, from coordinate 61,168 downwards.
GGTGGAAAAATTTGGGTGATAGCTCGATCGTTAAAAAACTTTTTGACCTTTTAGGTAATATGTGTTGTAACCTTAGAGGAAACGACGAGGGCCCTTACCGGGCCCTACCCCGGGCGACAGAGTAATTTTTTTGGCAGGTTTCCCTTTAAATTCGGAGGAGGGAAAAAGTTTCGATTTGGGCGACGGGGGCGTTTTTCCCCTAACGAAGGTACGGAGGGAAATTTAAGCCCTGAGGTAAAAACAGTTAGGAGGGGGTAATAGTCGTTTGTAAATCCCGACCATGTTTTCCCGGGGTCCCCTGCTTCGGCCAACTTGCCGTCGGATGACTTAAAGGTTAAAGAGGGGAATCATGCCCAAAAAGCTTTTAGGAACCATTTCTTTGATAACTTTATCCTTGCCTACGGGTTAAAGGTAATTGGGATTCTGCTTGAAGTGGATGTGTCTTTGTCTCAGCTTAGTAAATCCTTTTACTCCCAAAAGGAAAAAGGATTAAAGGGGCCCTTTGGATAAAAAGGCAGAATTTGGGGGAAAAAAGCAAGTATGGGTTGGGGTATGGATTTCGAGCATGCTAGGATCCCGGTGTGTAGAGCTTCCTTTAAAGGGGTTTGGGAGTTGAAGACGGGGTTGCAAAGAAACTCCCCTTTTGAGATACGGGAAACTTGTGAATGGTTAGAACGGGCAGCCTGTTATATCTTTGATGCCCGGGTTTGGGTACGGCATTTTTGCTGGGCCCAAAGGCAAGTTCAGCGGCACATCAAAGAGCTTTATGGCTCAGAAGTGGGCCGGGGGGCAGTTTCCAAAAAGGGTTGTTGGCCCCACCTTTCAAAGGGGGCCCTTTTTTTTTTGGGGTGCCTCAAGAGCTATTCCAAGGGTAAAGGGGAAGATCAGCATTACCACAGCGAAGGGGCCTGGCCCCGGTGTCAGTAAGCCTGGTGTTTTTTTAGTGGCGGGGTCCCCTTTTGGGGGGAGGAATTGTCACTTCGTGGGGTGGGGCTCCTTCTTTCCCGGAAAGAAAAAATCCCTTTTAGAAAACCGTATCCCGAAGAGAGTTTTTCCCCCAAACAAAGCGGGGCTTGAAAGAAACCCCCAAAGTCGGATTAGCAGGGGTCCCCGAGGATTCTGAGTGGGGGGTCGCCTGCTTTTTTCAAGGAGACTTGGATGGCCGCTTTCCCAGTTCCCGGGGTAACCGGATAGTGTCGGCAGGCTTTCAAAATTTTGTTCTAACCCCCAAATTTTTTTTGTCAATCTCGCGTTCCTGGGAAACCCCGAGTTGTTGTGCTTACCCGGAGGTCGAATGCTACTAAAAAGGGGTGTAGTGAACGGTTGCAAGGCCCGAGGGAAAGGTTTTTTTTTTCCCAAATTTTTTAAATTTCCCCAAAAAGGAGAACAAATTTCCCCCCGTTTCGGGACTAAGCTTTTTTAAACGGCATTTCATGCCCGGAAATTTCGCATGGGTCGCTCGTTGTTGGGGCAGCTCTGTCACGAAATTTTCTGGTTCAATGACATTCGCGAGCCTATTTGCTATTCCCCCGGGAAAGGTATCAGGCTTTTTTTTGTTTGCCCTAGGTCAGAGTCATTTCCCGTTTGTGGGTCTGCCGTTCGGCTTAGCCCCAGGCCAAGGGGCTTTACAAAAATTTGGCGCCCTCAGGACTCCTTTGAAGACAGGGGATTCGTTTCCCTTTTTCTGGGCATCTTTTGATCTGGCTTCTCGGAGGAGGAGGCGTTACGGCTCGGGGTTTTCTCTTCAGTTTTGAAAGCTTCGGTTTGGGTGGCAATTGGGAGAAGTCGTCCCTGGAAAACCCTTCGAGGACAACCTTTTTGGGAAAGCACTCGACAGTTTTGGGGTGTTTCCCCCCACCCGACAAACATATGTCTTCTTCGACAGACAGATTTGCACCTCAAACGGAATGTCCCAGGAAGTGAGCGTTTTGGGTCTGTGGGGGCGTCCCTGGAGGCAATTCCTTTTGCCCCGTTCCCTTCCCGGTCTCAAAAGGGCATCTTGAGTCGATGGAACCGTTGCAATCGGGATTGCAGTGCACCATTCCTCGCGCCTGCGGGATTCCAAAAATGGTGGTTTTGTCCCGGGGCTTTCTCCCCGGGAAGTTTTCCCCCCCCGAAAATGGTCAGTTATAACCCCCCGATCCCGCCGACGGGCTGGGGGGGGGGTTTGGACAATCTTGGGTTCAGGGGGTAGGTCACGGAAGAGTCTTTTCTTCCCAAAACATCCCGGAAATTTAGGGCGATTTTCCTTTGCCCCCAAAATTGGCGGGCCTTTTAGCGGTCGCCAGTCCCAGTGCAGACAGACAATGCGACGGGGTTTGCGTATATCAATCAAAGGTGGGACAAAAGTTCCAGACCTGGTGGGGTGTCCAATTCGATTTGGGCAGGGCCAGTGTCCCACCTTTTGGCGATTCATTTCCAGGGGTTCAAATTTTACAGCGGATTTTCTCGTCGCAAAAGGGATGGCCCCGGGGAATGGGGCCTCCCCGGAAGTCTTTGCACTACTGTGCTCTCGCTGGGGAACCCCCCAATGGATTTGATGGGATCCCCGGTCCAAGCCAATTACCGACATTCATGTCAGTACAAGGACCCGAAGGCGGGGGGTGGCTGGATGCTCTGTGGTCAGTGGGTCGGTTCGAGTGACATGTATTCCCGCCGATATCCTTATTCCTTAGTGCTGCTTTGGGATCAGACTAGAGAAAATTTCCCAGCATTCTATAGCTCCAGCTGGCCAAGAAGGGTGTGGTTCTCGACATATGTCGCTTTTGGCGGCCCCCCGTTTCCCCACTCCCTCTTAAACCGGACTTGTTGACTAGGGGCCCGTTTGCATCCGGACTTATGTCCCTCGTTGCGGCGGGGTCTTGAGCCCGAAATCTTGCCCCGTAGAGGTTTTTCACCCGAGGTCATTGTCCCTTCTCTGCAAATGCCCGGCTATTTTGGATTTACACAAAATTTGGGAAACCTTCTTTGGGTTTTTTGGGGTCTTCTGGGAACCCCGGAAAAAATTTTTCCTTTCCCAATGTTGGCTTTCTGCAGCAGGGGAGAAAAAGGGTTTGGCATTTTAGCACTTGAAAGGTCGATTTTGCTTGTCTTATTGTTCCGGAGAACCTTTGCTTCAAATAGAGACGTGTTTCCCTTTTTCCGAGGTATCTCCGTAATTTTCCGCCGCGGAGGACCCGGTCTCCTTGGGGGCTCAACTTGTTTTGGGGTTTCTTCGCAAAAAAATTTTGAACCTAGGGTTTTCTGCTAGCCTTTCTTTCCCTTTTTGGGAAGGTGGTTTTCCCCTTTTTGCAGCATTTTGGGGGAAGTTTCTGAATTGAGTCTTTTTTTTCGCCCTTTTCGGAGTTTTTGGGATGTGTAGTGCTTCGCATGGGGTGTTTTTTTTGCCAAAAGGGGTGTAAAATTTCTTTTAAACCAGGATAGTGTTCCCTTCCCTGCCCGGATCCGAAGAATACGAAAGAGAGACTTACCACAATGGATTTAGTACGGGCCCTTTAATTTTTTTCTATTTTACCAAGGGTTTTCGTAAGACGGACCCTGTTTGGGGTTTTTTCCGGCGGGTTTCGTCGGGGGGTGGTCAACGAGTTTTCCAAGGGTTCTAACCCTCGTTGGATCCGGTCATTTTTTTTTGGGAACCCTTACCGTCTTGGGGGTTTGAACTTCCCCGGTTAGTTGGGCCCCAATTCCACGAGGCTTGGCTTCATGGGGGCTTTTAAATAAAGGGGTGCTTCGGCAGTCCCAGCTTTGCCGACCCGGCGCCCTTGGCGCTCTGTCCACACTTTTAAAAAGGTTTTTAAATTAAAGTGGACGTCAGTGCTTCCCCCTGAGGGGCAGCCCTGGGGCGTGGGTTTCCTGCAGGCAGCTGTATTTTTAAGTTCTGGTTGAATTTTGGTTTAGCGCTGGTTGCCTTTTTTGTTAAGGGGTTTTTGGGGTTTTTCTGCCTTTTGGGGGTTTTTTTTCCCCCCCTTTAAATTTTTGAACTGTTTTGGGACTTTCCCACCCAGTAATGAATCCCGTGGCTCTCTTTCCTTCATCCAGTGAAACACAGATTTTGGTAAAAAGTTTCCCTGAAAAAACCTTTTTCAGCAAAAGGAAGGAAAAGACCGCACCCCCCCACGGCAGAAGTGTTTTAAATTTTTTCAGATGCACCCGCGCCCCTTACCCTGAAAAGCAAATTATCGGGGGCTGGGTCACCCGCGCAAAGGGGCAAAGTTCCAGCATCCCCCCGCTCATCGCAGTAGTCATTTTTCCGGGGAATAGCCCTTTGGAAAACCTGGGGTTTTTTTGGGTTTTCCCTTTGCTTGCAAAACCTGAAACCTTTTTTTTTTTCTCTAAAGTTCCTTCAAAAAGGGGTTATTTTGCCCCCGGGTTTGGGACTTGGTTTTTTTTCCAAAAAAGCTTTGGTACACTGGAGTGAGTGGAAGGAGCCCGAGCTGGGGGGGCCCAAACCCAGTAAACCTCTTTTGATTGAGGAAACCTCCTGATCTGGGGCTCCGCCTACCCATCAGAAATAAATCTGTGTCTCTTTTTCCTTCCTTCGCTAAAAAAGGATTTTACAGGTAAGATTTTAAACCAAAATGTGTTTTTCCCTCACCCTCGCTTTTTCCTCCTCAGCTGTTGGACTCTCGTCTCTCTTCGTCTGTCTTTTTTCCCCTCCTCCCCCCCGTCTCTCCTCAGCTGTTGGACCTCGCTCTCTTCGTCTTTTTTTTTTCCCCCCTCACCCCTCGCCGTCTCTCCTCGCGTTGGACTCTCGTCTCCCCTTGCGGTCTTTTTCCTCACCCCCTCCCCGGTTCCCCTTTTTAAAGCTGTTGGACTCTCGTTCTTTTCGTCGTCTCTTTCCCTCACTCTCGCCTCTTTTCCTCAGCTGTTGGACTCTCTTTCTCTCTTCGCTGTTTCTTTCCCCTCACTTCCCCGTTTTCCCCTCAGCGTTGGACCCTCGTCTCTCTTCGTTTTGTCTCTTCCCCTCCCCTCGCCGTCTCTCCTCAGCGGGGTTGGACTCTCGTCTTTTTTCGTCTGCCCTTTTTCCCCACTCTGCCTTTCTCCCCTCAGCGGGTTGGACTCCGTTTTCTTTCGTCTGTTTCTTTCCTCACTCTAGCCGTCCCCTCCTCACTGTTGGACTCTCGTCTCTCTTCGCGGTCTCTTTCCCTCCCCCTCTGCCGTCTTCCCTCAGCTGTTGGACTCGTCTCCCCTTCGTCTGTCTTTTTCCCCTCCTCCGCCGTCTCTTCTGGGCTGGGGAAACTCTGTCTTTCTTGGGTTCATTTCTTTTTTCCCTCACCCCGCCGTCTCTCCTCAGCTTTTGGAACTTCGTCTCTCTTTGGTCGCTCTTTCCCTCACTCTCGCCGTCTCTCCTCAGCTGTTGGACTCTCGTCTTCTTCGTCGGTCTCTTCCCTCACCTCGCCGTCTCTCCTCAGCTGTTGGACTCTCGTCTCTCTTCGTCGTTCTTCCCTCACTCTCGCCGTCTCTCCTCAGCTGTTGGACTCTCTCTCTCTTCTCGTCTCTTCCCTCACTCTCGCGTCTCTCCTCAGCTGTTGACTCTCGTCTCTCTTCGTCGTCTCTTTCCCTCACTCTCGCCGTCTCTCCTCAGCTGTTGGACTCTCGTCTCTCTTCGTCTGTCTCTTTCCCTCACTCTCGCCGCTCTCTCCTCACTGTTGGACTCTCGTCTCTCTTCGTCGTCTTCCCTCACTCTCGCCGTCTCTCCCAGCTGTTGGACTCTCGTCTCTCTTCGTCGTCTCTTTCCCTCACTTCGCGTCTCTCCTCAGCTGTTGGACTCTCGTCTCTCTTCGTCGTCTCTTTCCCTCACTCTCGCCGTCTCTCCTCAGCTGTTGGACTCTCGTCTCTCTTCGTCTGTCTCTCCCTCACTCTCGCCGTCTCTCCTCAGCTGTTGGACTCTCGTCTTCTTCGTCGTCTCTTCCCTCACTCTCGCGTCTCTCCTCAGCTGTTGGACTCTCGTCTTCTTCCTCTCGTCTCTCTTCGTCTGTCTCTTTCCCTCACTTCGCCGTCTCTCCTCAGCTGTTGGACTCTCGTCTCTCTCTCTCACTGGTCCTTACTGTACTCTCTTCCCTTCCTCTCTCCTCACTCGCCGTCTCTCCTCAGCTGTTGGACTCTCGTCTCTCTTCGTCTGTCTCTTTCCCTCACTCTCGCCGTCTCTCCTCAGCTGTTGGACTCTCGTCTCTCTTGTCTGTCTCTTCCTCACTCTCGCGTCTCTCCTCCTGTGGACTCTCTCTCTCTTGTCTGTCTCTTTCCTCACTCTCGCGTCTCTCCTCAGCTGTTGGACTCTCGTCTCTCTTCGTCTGTCTCTTTCCCTCACTCTCGCCGTCTCTCCTCAGCTGTTGGACTCTCGTCTCTCTTCGTCTGTCTCTTTCCCTCACTCTCGCCGTCTCTCCTCAGCTGTTGGACTCTCGTCTCTCTTCGTCTGTCTCTTTCCCTCACTCCTCGCCGTCTCTCCTCAGCTGTTGGACTCTCGTCTCCTCTTGTCTGTCTCTTTCCCTCCTCTCGCCTCTCCTCAGACTCTCTGCCGCTGCTCTCCTCTCTCAGCTGTTGACTCTCGTCTCTCTTCGTCTGTCTCTTTCCCTCACTCTCGCCGTCTCTCCTCAGCTGTTGGACTCTCGTCTCTCTTCGTCTGTCTCTTTCCCTCACTCTCGCGTCTCTCCTCAGCTGTTGGACTCTCGTCTCTCTTCGTCTGTTCTTCCCTCACTCTCGCCGTCTCTCCTCAGCTGTTGGACTCTCGTCTCTCTTCGTCTGTCTCTTTCCCTCACTCTCGCCTCTCTCTCACTGTTGCCTGTCTCTTTCGTCTTCTTCCTCACTCTCGCGTCTCTCCTCAGCTGTTGGACTCTCGTCTCTCTTCGTCTGTCTCTTTCCCTCACTCTCGCCGTCTCTCCTCAGCTGTTGGACTCTGTCTCTCTTCGTCTGTCTTTCCCCTCACGTCTCGCCGTCTCTCCTCAGCTGTTGGACTCTCGTCTCTCTTCGTCTGTCTCTTCCCTCACTCTCGCCGTCTCTCCTCAGCTGTTGGACCTCGTCTCTCTTCTCTGTCTTCCCTCACTCTCGCTGTCTCTCCTCAGCTGTTGGACTCTCGTCTCTCTTCGTCTGTCTCTTTCCCTCATCTCTCGCCGTCTCTCCTCAGCTGTTGGACTCTCGTCTCTCTTCGTCTGTCTCTTTCCCTCACTCTCGCCGTCTCTCCTCAGCTGTTGGACTCTCGTCTCTCTTCGTCTGTTCTTTCCCTCACTCTCGCCGTCTCTCCTCAGCTGTTGGACTCTCGTCTCTCTTCGTCGTCTTCTTCCCCTCACTCTCGCGTCTCTCCTCAGCTGTTGGACTCTCGTCTCTCTTCGTCTGTCTCTTCCCTCACTCTCGCCGTCTCTCCTCAGCTGTTGGACTCTCGTCTCTCTTCGTCTGTCTCTTTCCCTCACTCTCGCCGTCTCTCCTCAGCTGTTGGACTCTCGTCTCTCTTCGTCGTCTCTTTCCCTCACTCTCACCGTCTCTCCTCAGCTGTTGGACTCTCGTCTCTCTTCGTCTGTCTCTTTCCTCCCCTCTCCGCGTCTCTCCTCAGCTGTTGGACTCTCGTCTCTCTTCGTCGGTCTTCTTTCCCTCACTCTCACCGTCTCTCCTCAGCTGTTGGACTCTCGTCTCTCTTCGTCTGTCTCTTTCCCCTCACCTCGCCGTCTCTCCTCAGCTGTTGGACTCTCGTCTCTCTTTCGTCGTCTCTTTCCCTCACTCTCGCCGTCTCTCCTCAGCTGTTGGACTCTCGTCTCTCTTCGTCTGTCTCTTCCCCTCACTCTCGCCGTCTCTCCTCAGCTGTTGGACTCTCGTCTCTCTTCGTCTGTCTTCCCCTCACGCTCGTCGTCTCTCCTCAGCTGTTGGACTCTCGTCTCTCTTCGTCGGTTTCTTTCCCTCACTCTCACCGTCTCTCCTCAGCTGTTGGACTCTCGTCTCTCTTCGTCTGTCTCTTTCCCTCACTCTCGCCGTCTCTCCTCAGCTGTTGGACTCTCGTCTCTCTTCGTCGGTCTCTTTCCCTCACTCTCGCCGTCTCTCCTCAGCTGTTGGACTCTCGTCTCTCTTCGTCTGTCTCTTTCCCCTCACGCTCGCCGTCTCTCCTCAGCTGTTGGACTCTCGTCTCTCTTTGTCTGTCTCTTTCCCTCACTCTCGCCGTCTCTCCTCAGCTGTTGGACTCTCGTCTCTCTTCGTCGGTTTCTTTCCCTCACTCTCGCCGTCTCTCCTCAGCTGTTGGACTCTCGTCTCTCTTCGTCTGTCTCTTCCCCTCACTCTCGCCGTCTCTCCTCAGCTGTTGGACTCTCGTCTCTCTTCGTCTGTCTCTTTCCCTCACTCTCCGCCGTCTCTCCTCAGCTGTTGGACTCTCGTCTCTCTTTGTCTGTCTCTTTCCCTCACTCTCGCCGTCTCTCCTCAGCTGTTGGACTCTCGTCTCTCTTCGTCAGTCTCTTTCCCTCACTCTCGCCGTCTCTCCTCAGCTGTTGGACTCTCGTCTCTCTTCGTCAGTCTCTTTCCCTCACTCTCGCCGTCTCTCCTCAGCTGTTGGACTCTCGTCTCTCTTCGTCTGTCTCTTCCCCTCACTCTCGCCTGTCTCTCCTCAGCTGTTGGACTCTCGTCTCTCTTTGTCTTCTCTTTCCCTCACTCTCGCCGTCTCTCCTCAGCTGTTGGACTCTCGTCTCTCTTTGTCTGTCTCTCTCCCTCACTCTCGCCGTCTCTCCTCAGCTGTTGGACTCTCGTCTCTCTTCGTTGTCTCTTTCCCTCACGCTCACCGTCTCTCCTCAGCTGTTGGACTCTCGTCTCTCTTCGTCTGTCTCTTTCCCTCACTCTCGCCGTCTCTTCCTCAGGGTCGGTCAGGTGGATGTTGACATCAGGTTGAGCGGTCAGTTCATTAAGGAGCAGCACTGCCTTTTCCACTGCAAGACCAAGGAGAGCGGAGAAGGTGTGGAGATAATGGGACGGAGGGCGTGGATGGATGGCCTGACGGTGTGGGGCTGGTACTGTATACGGGGGTAAACCTTGTATGGGACTGTGCCATTCACACCTCTCGTTTTGCCGTAGTGATTGTCACATTAGAAACATGTGAAGGAGCCGACACCTATGTGAACGGGAAGCAAGTGACGGAGCCGCTGGTGCTGAAGTCAGGTCCGTAAACAGGATGCGCAACATGGGGGTGATGGTAGCTTGACGTGTGCCAAGGTTGCTGATTCCTGGGGGAGTGGGCCGCGTGTGACTGACCCCCCAGGGGGGGGGGGGCCCGCGTGTGACTGACCCTTCTCTCTGCAGGTAACAGAATAGTTATGGGGAAGAACCACGTCTTCCGCTTTAACCACCCGGAGCAGGCGCGGCTGGAGCGAGAGCGTAGCAGCGCGGCGGTGGAGAACCAGGCTGAACCTGTAGACTGGAACTTTGCACAGCGGGAGCTACTGGAGAAGCAGGGCATTGATATTAAGCTCGAGATGGAGAAGCGGTGAGTGTGGTGCTGGTACAGCTGCTTCAGCTGGGGGCGCTCTGTCACCGAAGACTGGTACAGCTTCTCCAGCAGGGGGTGCTCCATCGCAGAGGGCTCATACAGCTTCTCCAGAGGGGGGCGCTCCATCGCAGAGGGCTGGTACAGCTTCTCCAGCAGGGGATGCTCCATCGCAGAGGGCTGGTACACCTTCTCCAGAGGGGGTGCTCCATCGCAGAGGGCTGGTACACCTTCTCCAGAGGGGGTGCTCCATCGCAGAGGGCTGGTACAGCTTCTCCAGAGGGGGGTGCTCCATCGCAGAGGGCTGGTACAGCTTCTCCAGAGGGGGGGCGCTCCATCGCAGAGGGCTGGTACAGCTGCTTCAGCGGTGGATGCTCCATCGCAGAGGGCTGGTACAGCTTCTCCAGAGGGGGGTGCTCCATCGCAGAGGGCTGGTAGAGCTCCAGAGGGGGGCGCTCCATCGCACAGGGCTGGTACAGCTTCTCCAGCGGGGGTTGCTCCATCGCAGAGGGCTGGTACAGCTGCTCCAGAGGGGGATGCTCCATCGCAGAGGGCTGGTACAGCTTCTCCAGAGGGGGGTGCTCCATCGCAGAGGGCTGGTAGAGCTTCTCCAGAGGGGGATGCTCCATCGCAGAGGGCTGGTACAGCTTCTCCAGAGGGGGGTGCTCCATCGCAGAGGGCTGGTACAGCTGCTCCAGAGGGGGATGCTCCATCGCAGAGGGCTGGTACAGCTGCTCCAGCGGGGGGTGCTCTATCGCAGAGGGCTGGTACAGCTGCTCCAGAGGGGGGCGCTCCATCGCAGAGGGCTGGTACAGCTGCTCCAGAGGGGGGCGCTCCATCAGAGGGCTGGTACAGCTGCTCCAGCGGGGGGCGCTCTGTCATCGAGGACTCGTGCAGCTTCTCCAGAGGGGGCGCTCCATCAGAGGGCTGGTACAGCTGCTCCAGCGGGGGGTGCTCCATCACAGAGAGCTGGTACAGCTGCTCCAGAGGGGGGCGCTCCATCAGAGGGCTGGTACAGCTGCTCCAGAGGGGGGCGCTCCATCAGAGGGCTGGTACAGCTGCTCCAGCGGGGGGCGCTCTGTCATCGAGGACTCGTGCAGCTTCTCCAGTGGGAGGGCGCTCCATCGCAGGAGGGCTGGTACAGCTTCTCCAGCAGGGGGGTGCTCCATCGCAGAGGGCTGGTACAGCTTCTCCAGCGGGGGGGTGCTCCATCGCAGAGGGCTGGTACAGCTGCTCCAGCGGGGGGTGCTCCATCGCAGAGGGCTGGTACAGCTGCTCCAGAGGGGGGCGCTCCATCAGAGGGCTGGTACAGCTGCTCCAGAGGGGGGCGCTCCATCAGAGGGCTGGTACAGCTGCTCCAGCGGGGGCGCTCTGTCATCGAGGACTCGTGCAGCTTCTCCAGAGGGCGCGCTCCATCAGAGGGCTGGTACAGCTGCTCCAGAGGGGGGTGCTCCATCACTGAGGGTATTAATAGCGGCTGCTTCTCTCCAGACTGCAGGACCTGGAGTTCCAGTACAAGAGGGAGAAGGAAGAAGCGGACCTGACCCTGGAGCAGCAGCGACTGGTGAGTCTTTATTCCACCGGGTGGCAGCCATATTGGACTGTCGTTGTTAACCCATTCCTTCCTTCCCCTGTAGTATGGTGATTCGGACAGCGGAGATGACTCTGACAAGCGCTCGTGTGAAGAAAGCTGGCGTCTCATTACCTCTCTGCGGGAGAAGGTCCCGCCGGGCCGCGTGCAGAGCATCGTGCGACGCTGCGGCCTCCCGAGCAGCGGCAAGAGACGGGAACCTATCAAAGTGTACCAGATCCCCCAGCGGCGCCGGCTGGGCAAGGACCCGCGGTGGCTGACACTGGCGGATCTGAAGATGCAGGCGGTGAAGGAAATCTGCTACGAGGTGGCCCTGAATGACTTCAAGCACAGCAAGCAGGAGATCGAGGCCATGTCTGTCATCAAGATGAAGGAGCTGAGCCGCACCTACGGCAAGAGGGACGCCAACGAGAAGGAGTGGTGGAAGGCCGTGGCACGGGACGTGTGGGACACCGTGGGGGTGGGCGAAGAGGACGATGGCGGCAAGGGGGGCGTTCAGGACCTGAAGGCGCACATAGACAAGCTGACAGACATCCTGCAGGAGGTGAAGCTGCAGAACAACATGAAGGACGAAGAGATCCGGGCGCTGAGAGATCGCATGATGAAGATGGAGCGGGTGATGCCCGTCACACAGGTGAGGAACTGCTGCTGATCGCATCCCAGCTCCTGACCCCACGATCTCCTCCAGAGCTGCATGCACAATTCTGCTGAAAGCCTGTAAAATACTACATCTTCAGCAGTGCATTGTGGGAGCGCAGATACAGTAGACGTGACGGTGCTGCAGCTCTGGCTGTGACTGGTGCATTAGACCTGACGTCTCTGCAGCTCTGGCTGTGACTGGTGCATTAGAACTGATGTGGCTGCAGCTCTGTCTGTGACTGATGCATTAGTCCTGACGTTGCTGCAGCTCTGGCCGTAACTGGTGCATTAGTCCTGACGTCGCTGCAGCTCTGGCTGTGACTGATGCATTAGTCCTGACGTCGCTGCAGCTCTGGCTGTGACTGGTGCATTAGTCCTGACGTCGCTGCAGCTCTGGCTGTGACTGGTGCATTAGACCTGATGTCGCTGCAGCTCTGGCTGTGACTGGTGCATTAGACCCGTGGCTTTGCTCCGTGCAGCTCTGGGTGTGACTGGTGCATAAGACCCCTGGCTTTGCTCCGTGCAGCTTTGGCTTTGACTGGTGCATTAGACCTGGTTTTGCTCCATGCAGCTTTGGCTGTGACTGGTGCATTAGACCTGGCTTTGCTCCATGCAGCTCTGGCTGTGACTGGTGCATTAGACTCGTGGCTTTGCTTTGGCTGTGACTGGTGCATTAGATCCGTGGCTTTGCTCCGTGCAGCTCTGGCTGTGACTGGTGCATTAGACCCGTGGCTTTGCTCCGTGCAGCTCTGGCTGTGACTGGTGCATTAGACCCGTGGCTTTGCTGTGACTGGTGCATTAGACCTGTGGCTTTGCTCCGTGTAGCTCTGGCTGTGACTGGTGCATTAGATTCGTGGCTTTGCTCTGGCTGTGACTGGTGCATTAGACCCGTGGCTTTGCTCTGGCTGTGACTGGTGCATTAGATCCGTGGCTTTGCTGTGACTGGTGCATTAGACCTGTGGCTTTGCTCCGTGTAGCTCTGGCTGTGACTGGTGCATTAGACCTGGCTTTGCTCCATGCAGCTCTGGCTGTGACTGGTGCATTAGACCCGTGGCTTTGCTGTGACTGGTGCATTAGACCTGTGGCTTTGCTCCGTGTAGCTCTGGCTGTGACTGGTGCATTAGACCTGGCTTTGCTCCATGCAGCTCTGGCTGTGACTGGTGCATTAGACTCGTGGCTTTGCTCTGGCTGTGACTGGTGCATTAGATCCGTGGCTTTGCTCCGTGCAGCTCTGGCTGTGACTGGTGCATTAGACCCGTGGCTTTGCTCCGTGCAGCTCTGGCTGTGACTGGTGCATTAGACCCGTGGCTTTGCTGTGACTGGTGCATTAGACCTGTGGCTTTGCTCCGTGCAGCTCTGGCTGTGACTGGTGCATTAGACTCGTGGCTTTGCTCTGGCTGTGATTGGTGCATTAGATCCGTGGCTTTGCTCCGTGCAGCTCTGGCTGTGACTGGTGCATTAGACCCGTGGCTTTGCTCTGGCTGTGACTGGTGCATTAGATCCGTGGCTTTGCTCAGTGCAGCTCTGGCTGTGACTGGTGCATTAGACCCGTGGCTTTGCTCTGTGCAGCTCTGGCTGTGACTGGTGCATTAGATCCGTGGCTTTGCTCCCTGCAGCTCTGGCTGTGACTGGTGCATTAGACCCGTGGCTTTGCTCCATGCAGCTCTGGCTGTGACTGGTGCATTAGACCCGTGGCTTTGCTCTGGCTGTGACTGGTGCATTAGACCCGTGGCTTTGCTCCGTGCAGCTCTGGCTGTGGCTGGTGCATTAGACCGTGGCTTTGCTCCGTGCAGCTCTGGCTGTGACTGGTGCATTTGCTCCGTGCAGCCCACGCCTCCTCTGTCCCCTGTAACCTCCTTCTTGTTCCTCAGGACGAAGCGGCTGACGATGACGAGCCTCCTTTTGCCTGGTGCTCCAATGACGAGGAGGCAGCGACCGGCAGCCGCGGGGAAGCCTCTCCCGACCACTCTCCAAAGGGCCAGCGCGTGTCCCAGCTGATGGATGACGACGCTATGTTTCGCCGGGGGCGGATGCGTTGGATGAAACAAGAACAAACCCGAATTCACAACCTTCAGCAGCAGCAGGTGAACCGCTGCCTCCGCCGGCCTCCCGGCACCGGCAAGTTCATCCCGCCACTGGACTGCAAGCTGCGCTTCCCCTTTAAGAGCAATCCACAGCATCGCTTCTCATGGGCTCCGGGGGCCACCTACGTGGTAGAAGAATTGACCAATCCGTGGTCAGAGGAGAGGCAGAACGACGGGGAGGACGACGGTGAAAGGCGTAATGTCCCGCGGCAGGAGGAGGGAGAGCGCCCGCAGAGGCGGAACTCTCTGGACGGAGGCTCCAACCGAGGCCGGCGCACCAATCACCGCACAGCCGTCAGAACGGTGAGCAGCCGCCACGGAGGAGGTCGCAAGGGAGAGAAGGGGACGGCGGTATGCAGGCGACAAAACGTCACTCCTCCTCCCCGCAGGAGCGCCCCTACAAGTACCACCCCTACACCGCACCCCCACGCATGCGTCGTCAGAACTCTGCCCCTGACCTCTGTGACCAGGAAACCCCAGTATGAAGACGGAAGGTCTGAGCATGTTGTAGCGAGGAAGAGGAGAAGGCGGGATGCAAGGGACTGTGGGAACGGAACGTGTGGCCTGCCACGGACAGAGGCGCGAGCGGAGAACTCGCACCTGGAACTGCTCACGGGTTTTACCATATTTTATGTTTTTGTTTTTTTCTTTCTGGTTTTATTGATTTTTGTGTCTGAGAAGGAGATCGCTGCTATGAGGGGAGCGCGCCGCCCCTCCCCCACATCCATACAATCACTGTCATACTGTGTACAGGTGGTATATGTATATAGGGGTGGATGTGTACTCGGGGTGTATATAGCTCTCAGCTTGCACTGTTATCATGGCTGATATGAAGTTTTCCCGCGGTCTGTGCTGTGGGCGCTGATCGCCCCTCGTCTGATATTGGTGGGGGTCTGGATGTTTGGCGTCCGGCGCTGTAGAGGAGGCGGTGGACGCGACCAGTAACACTAGTGCAGAAGTTTCCCCAGAATCCTCTGCTTCCTGTTGACACTAAAGCCACACGTAGCTTTGCACTTCCCGCCGCTGCGTGAGGTCGATATATGAAGCTATTTATCCTGTGTGTATGGGGGTGGAGTGTGAACACGGCACTGCCGGGCGGCACGGCGGACACTGCCGCAGCCTGTACTCGTATAGATACTGTGGACTGTAACCTGAGAGCAGAAATAAACTGCCCAATGCTGCACGGCAGTGTCACCGGTGTCTTGTGATTACTCCGAAAAGGGAACGCGAATAATGGGAAGTGTGAACAGTGCGGTACGGACGGTGGTAGGGTCCCTAGGATAAACCAAGCTGCCCCGAGTGTCGACATGTGAAGCACTGATGACTACCCCAAGGGTGGACGTGTGACGCACCGATGACGCTGCCCCGAGGGTGGACGTGTGACGCACCGACGACGCTGCCCCGAGGGCGGACGTGCGACGCACCGACGACGCTGCCCCGAGGGCGGACGTGTGACGCACCGACGTCTCTGCCCCGAGGGCGGCCGTGTGACGCACCGACTACTCTGCCCCGAGGGCGGCCGTGTGACGCACCGACGACTCTGCCCCGAGGGCGGCCGTGTGACGCACCGACGTCTCTGCCCCGAGGGCGGCGGTGTGACGCACCGACGACTCTGGCCCGAGGGCGGCCGTGTGACGCACCGACGACTCTGCCCGAGGGCGGCCGTGTGACGCACCGACGTCTGTGCCCCGAGGGCGGCCGTGTGACGCACCGATGACTGTGCCCCGAGGGCGGCCGTGTGACGCACCGACGACTCTGCCCCGAGGGCGGCCGTGTGACGCACCGACGACTCTGCCCCGAGGGCGGCCGTGTGAAGCACCGAAGACTGCCCCGAGGGCGGCCGTGTGACGCACCGACGACTCTGCCCCGAGGGCGGCCGTGTGACGCACCGACGACTCTGCCCCGAGGGCGGCCGTGTGACGCACCGACGACTCTGCCCCGAGGGCGGCCGTGTGACGCACGACGACTCTGCCCCGAGGGCGGCCGTGTGACGCACCGACGACTCTGCCCCGAGGGCGGCCGTGTGACGCACCGACGACTCTGCCCCGAGGGCGGCCGTGTGAAGCACCGATGACTGCCCCGAGGGCGGCCGTGTGACGCACCGACGACTCTGCCCGAGGGCGGCCGTGTGAAGCACCGATGACTGCCCCGAGGGCGGACATGTCCGGAAGACTGGCACTGCCTGATGATCTCATGCTGGAGGGTTTGGGAAAACTTTGTCCAAGAATCGATGGAGGGGTCACTGAGTTAATAATTTATTTTGATCGGACCCCTGTAATGACCCTCCCCCCCTACAATAGCATTGAGATGACAGCTTGACACGTCAAGACCATATTGATGGATGAAGGTATTTGCTGAAGCCCAGGATGCAGCATGTGGCAAATCAGCCGGCGAAGCGGCGGTGGATGATGAGAATGTGCTTTGTAGGAAGATGGGGGATAATATGGTCCCTCCTGGCGCTGTAGATCCTCCAACCAGGAGGCCTGAGTGAGCAGCGCGGCCTAGAGGCGGTGATGCAGCGGCAATGATCAGCGCATGGATCCCCGAGGAGCAGGAACAGCAGAGACTTCATGCAATGAGGAACGTGCAGCAGAACTTTGTAGCCTGACTCAGCAGCATAGGAAGAAATAGCTGGAATCAGGAGTTCCCTGGAGCATAGCCTGGAGCGGGGGAGGCAATTAATTTTCCCGAGGGGCCACATGAGAGACTGTGACAGTTGTGGAGGCCGAACCAATAGGCTGAAATTAATTCTGCTCAATATTAATAACATTAGAATTAATAATTATATCCTTTAATATTGAGCAGAATTAAGGATGTTGACAGTCCCCTATATACAGTATAAGCTGCCACATAGCCTCTATATACACTGAACCATCAAATAAGCCTTCTGTAGACAGTGTGAACCTCACATAGCCTCCATAGATACAGCGTGAGCCCCAAATATCCTCCATATATACAGTATGAGCCACCACATATCCTCCATATATACAGTGTGAGCCCACATATCCTCCATATATACAGCGTGAGCCCTCATATCCTCCATGTATACAGCGTGAGCCACCACATATCCTCCATATATACAGCGTGAGCCACACATATCCTCCATATAGACATGAGCTCCAAGTATCTCCATATATACAGCGTGAGCACACATATCCCCCAATTACAGCGTGAGCCCTATACCTCATGTATAAGCGTGAGCCACCACATATCTCCCATATATACAGCGTGAGCCACCACATATCTCATATAGACATGAGCTCAATATCTCCATATATACAGCGTGAGCCTATAGCCTATATATACGCGTGAGCCCACATAGCTCATTGACAGCGTGAGCACCCATATCTATATAGACAGCGTGCCCACATATCCTCCATATATACAGTTGAGCACCATCATATCCTCCATATATACAGCGTGAGCCACCACATATATCCATTATACAGCGTGAGCACCACATATCCTCCATGTAGACAGCGTGAGCCACCACATATCCTCCATATACAGCCTGAGCCACCACATATCCTCCATGAATAGCGTGAGCCACCACATATCCTCCATATATACAGCGTGAGCCACCACATATCCTCCATATAGATCAGCTGTAGCCACCACATATTCCTCCATATATACAGCGTGAGCCACTACATATCCTCCATATAGACAGCTGAGCCACCACATATCCTCCATATAGACAGCGTGAGCCACCACATATCCTCCATATAGACAGCCTGAGCCACCACATATTCTCCATATATACAGCGTGAGCTCCACATATCTCCATGTATACAGCGTGAGCCACCACATATCCTCCATATAGACAGCGTGAGCCACCACATATCCTCCATATAGACAGCCTGAGCCACCACATATTCTCCATATATACAGCGTGAGCCACACATATCCTCCATGTAGACAGTGTGAGCCACCACATATCCTCCATATAGACAGCCTGTAGCCACCACATATCCTCCATATAGACAGCGTGAGCCACCACATATCCTCCATATAGACAGCGTGAGCCACCACATATCCTCCATATAGACAGCGTGAGCCACCACATATCCTCCATATAGACAGCGTGAGCCACCACATATCCTCCATATATACAGGTGAGCCACCACATATCCTCCATATAACAGCGTGAGCCACCACATATATATCAGTATACAGCGTGAGCCACCACATATCCTCCATGTAGACAGCGTGAGCCACCACATATCCTCCATATAGACAGCCTGAGCCACCACATATCCTCCATATAGATCAGCGTGAGCCACCACATATCCTCCATATATACAGCGTGAGCCACCACATATCCTCCATATAGACAGCCTGAGCCACCACATATCCTCCATATAGACAGCGTGAGCCACCACATATTCTCCATATATACAGCGTGAGCCACTACATATCCTCCATATAGACAGCGTGAGCCACCACATATCCTCCATATAGACAGCGTGAGCCACCACATATCCTCCATATAGACAGCGTGAGCCACCACATATTCTCCATATATACAGCGTGAGCCACTACATATCCTCCATATAGACAGCTGAGCCACCACATATCCTCCATATAGACAGCGTGAGCCACCACATATCCTCCATATAGACAGCGTGAGCCACCACATATCTCCATATAGACAGCGTGAGCCACCACATATCCTCCATATAGACAGCTGAGCCACCACATATCCTCCATATAGACAGCGTGAGCCACCACTATACTCCATATATACAGCGTGAGCCACCACATATCCTCCATATAGACAGCGTGAGCCACCACATATCCTCCATATAGACAGCTGAGCCACCACATATCCTCCATATAGACAGCGTGAGCCACCACATATCCTCCATATATACAGCGTGAGCCACCACATATCCTCCATATAGACAGCGTGAGCCACCACATATCTCCATATATACAGCGTGAGCCACCACATATCCTCCATATAGACAGCTGAGCCACCACATATCCTCCATATAGACAGCGTGAGCCACCACATATCCTCCATATAGACAGCCTGAGCCACCACATATCTCCATATATACAGCGTGAGCCACACATATCCTCCATGATAGACAGCGTGAGCCACCACATATCTCCATATAGACAGCCTGAGCCACCACATATCCTCCATATAGACAGCTGAGCACACATTTCATATAGACAGCGAGCCACATATCCTCCATATAGACAGCGTGAGCCACCACATATTCTCCATATATACAGCGTGAGCCACTACATATCCTCCATATAGACAGCGTGAGCCACCACATATTCTCCATATAGACAGCGTGAGCCACACATATCTCCATATAACAGCTGAGCCACACATATCCTCCATATAGACAGCGTGAGCCACCACATATCTCCATATAGACAGCGTGAGCACACAATTCCATATACAGCGTGAGCCACCTACATATCCTCCATATAGACAGCGTGAGCCCACATATCCATATCAGCTCCACTACTATTCCTAAGACAGCTGAGCCACTAAAATCTCATATGCCTAGCCAATTTTATATATACAGCGTGAGCCACCACATATTCTCCATATATACAGCGTGAGCCACCACATATCCTCCATATAGACAGCCTGAGCCACCACATATTCTCCATATATACAGCGTGAGCCACTACATATCCTCCATATAGACAGCGTGAGCCACCACATATCCTCCATATAGACAGCGTGAGCCACCACATATCCTCCATATAGACAGCGTGAGCCACCACATATCCTCCATATAGACAGCCTGAGCCACCACATATTCTCCATATATACAGCGTGAGCCACTACATATCCTCCATATAGACAGCCTGAGCCACCACATATCCTCCATATAGACAGCGTGAGCCACCACATATCCTCATATAGACAGCCTGAGCCACCACATATCCTCCATATAGACAGCGTGAGCCACCACATATTCTCCATATATACAGCGTGAGCCACTACATATCCTCCATGTAGACAGTGTGAGCCACCACATATTCTCCATATAGACAGCCTGAGCCACCACATATCCTCCATATAGACAGCGTGAGCCACCACATATCCTCCATATAGACAGCGTGAGCCACCACATTTCAGCTGCAGATGAAGGAAGGGAGACACAGTCATTACTAGTGGGTAGGCGGAGCCCACACAGGATAAACACACCTCAGATTAAAAAAGTGTTGACCGGCCCCTCCAGCTCGGGCTCCTCCTACTCCAGCTCTCCAGTCTAAAATTTGAGGTTCACAGAGGATAGTCGCTGCTGGAGCAGCTCCTCAGAAGATTTTTTTAATTTTAGTCGGACAGAGACCTGGACCGCCAATGGTCTAGAGGTCTCAGGGGTCTCAGCGCTGCTGGACTCCCACCTCTCCCTTGGCGGATCTGTATTACCCTGTAAGGTGGTCCCTGCAGAACCCTGCCGGCCCAGGGGGATGAGGATGGCTTCCCTGGCGGGGACGCAAACCGCGCTTCTGGGGTCACTGCGTTCCCCGCCCTGGGGGAAGCTACGGGCACAGCGCCACAAATCTCTGAGGGGTCCCTGTGGCGCTCAGCTGGGTGAGTACTCCACATTTTAATGTGTTTGAGTGCTTCAGCGGCCGCCGCTGCTACATGTATTCAGTGTGGTGATTGTGTACTTTTGTCCGCAGGTGGATGCCTGCAGGACATGGGAGCGGAGAGCGGAGTGAGTCGCGCGCTTTTTTTTAAACCGGCGGGGGGCGTGGCTTCGCGCTCTCCCATTTTTTCATAGGCAGGAAGCGCTCTGAGCGCGCGCTTTATCCTGCCTTTTTCCTTCCGGCTTCTGTCCTCTAGCGCGGCGGCCATTACTGACGGCCTCCTCAGGCTCCTCACTCTCCGCTCTCCCCGACCGACCGAAAGGAGACACTACACCACGGCCAGCTGGGTGAGTCGCCTCTACCTGTCAGGGCAGAAGCTTGACCCCCTCAGCGCAGGACAAGGTATTATCACACAGAACGCTCCCGCTGCGATCACAATGGCGACCATAGTTTTGCAGTCATTTTTCTTTTGTGATCGTTTTTTTATGTCGCTAGTAGCTGCCACAGTGGGTGATCTCATTGACGACGCATAAGTGGTTAGCGATCTCTTTAGCGACTTTGGTATTGCGATATACAATTCAGCGCAATATGTTAGCGATCTCGTTGACGTTCTTGTTTAATGTGGCATACTTTTGAACACTGTCCTGCAGCTGTTACCTCATAAGAGGCACCTGGGCTCGCACACCCTTTTCATTAAACAAGGGTTGTGGAGAGTCTGCAACATTAACCCCTTCTTTGGCGGTTAACCCTTTATTGGGAGACAAAAGCTGGGGTAGCTCTCTCTTTAAGAGCTTTAACCCTTCAGCATTCATTTTTGCCTTTGAAAACCACACTGTTCTGGTTGCTGATAGGTTTTTTACCTGCCATATACTGTGTGAGGGCATGTCGGATCAGGGTCCAGGAGGTGCGGACCGTCTCCCAGATCCGCTACAGGATCAATCTCGCGTATCTGACACGCAGACCTCGACTGCGTCAAGCGCAGCGGTCGGAGGTTACAGTGACGCCAAAATGGAGGCCCTCAGCTCGTTCTATTGATGGCCTGTCTGACCTTCTAGGTTATTGGGTGTCAGCTAGATCCTCTCATGGTAGGAAGCGACACAGGCCGGTGCCATCTTCCCCGCGTAGCGACTCGGAGATCTCGGGCATGGAGGGTTCCCCTTCAAGCTCGGATGGGGAGATGTCCGATTCGGATAAGGAGGATCGGCAGGGACACTCTGCCTCTCTTTGGCCGTACAGAAGCTTTTATTGGAGCCATGAGGAGGCGTTACAGTTACCGGAGGGGTAACTAGACGTCCTGGTAAGTCGGCCCGGATGTTTCAGGAGTCGCATAGGTCGCGATCAGCCTTACCATCTCTGGATGAGCTTAATGAGGCAGTGGAGAAGGAACGCCTGTGTCCAGATAAACGTTTTCAGGGGACACGGTTTTTTGAGTCACTGTATCCGTGTACTACGGAGTTGAGTGCTAATTGGATTCCTTCTCCTGAAGTGGATGTCCCTTTATCCCAGCTTAGCAAATCCTCATTACTTCCTGTTAAAGGGAAGGCGAGTCTGCAGGATCCGCTGGACAGAAAAACGGAGATGGCAGCGAAATCCATCTACGAGGCCGCGGGTCATGGATTCAGAGCAGTGCTAGGATCCATGTGTGCTTGTAAAGCTTCCTGAGCTGGTTAGACCGTCTACGGACGGCGTGGCAAGATGGATCCCCACTATCTGAGGTAGAGGGGCTTTTCAAGTCATTGGAGGATGCAGCTCGATATGGCAGCGATGCAGGTTTGGATACTGCCTCCATGCTGTCCAGGGCACAATCCTCAGCGATCACAGTCAGGAGAGCTCTGTGGCTTAGACAGTGGACCGGAGACGCGGTTTCCAAGCAAGGTTTGCTTTCTTTAGCTTACAAAGGTGGTCAGCTATTTGGATCTGACCTCACTGAGCTGATTGCCAAAGCAAAGGCAAAAGAAACGGCTTTACCGCAATGAAGAGCTATGGCCTCTGCGTCTGGCAGGCATAGTGCCGGTGGTAGTCGGCGGTCCTTTCGGTCCAGGGAACGGTTTGGTCAGCCCTCTTGGGGATCGGGTCGTCCCTCTTTTTCGGGAAAAAAGAGCGCTCAGAAATCTCGCACTCCCTGGAAACAGAGCTTCCGCCAAGACAAGCGGGAAGCTGACAAAAAGCCCGCTAAGGCGGACTGACGCCAGGGTCTCACTCGAGGGCTCTCGAGTGGGAGGTCGCCTGCTCCAATTCAAGCCGACTTGGGCTTCCCGCGTGTCGGACACCTGGGTGACCCGGGTTGTGTCGGCAGGCTACTTCATAGAGTTTCTTTCTCGACCCCCAGACAGTTTTTGCCAATCCCGCATTCCGTCAGAGCCCGGGCTAATTGCCGCTCTACTGCGGGAGGTCGATTCCCTTCTACAGAAAGGTGTGGTGGTACCAGTTCCACCGGAGGATCAAGGAAGAGGTTTTTATTCCAACCTCTTTATAGTCCCCAAAAAGGAGGACAAATTTCGTCCCATTCTGGATCTCAAAAGATTGAATCGACATGTCTGCACCCGAAAATTCCGCATGGAGTCACTTCGCTCAGTTGTGGCGGCCTTGTCGCAGAACGATTTTTTGGTGTCAATCGACATTTGCGACGCTTATTTGCATGTCCCCATCGGAAAGGCCCACCAACGCTTCCTGCGTTTTAACATAGTAACATAGTTATTAAGGTTGAAGGAAGACTTTAAGTCCATCTAGTTCCCCCCATATCCTATCCTAACCTGCCCTAACATGTTGATCCAGAGGAAGGCAAAAAAAACCCAAGTGGCAAACAGTAAGCTTCACATTGGGGAAAAAAATTCCTTCCCGACTCCACATACGGCAATCAGACTAGCTCCCTGGATCAACGCTGTATCTAGGAAACTAGTGAATATAGCCTGTAATATTATACTTTTCAAGAAAGGCATCCAGTCCCCTCTTAAATTTTAGTAAGGAATCACTCATTACAACATTAGACGGCAGAGAGCTCCATAGTCTCACTGCTCTTACAGTAAAGAATCTGCGTCTGTGATTATGGCTAAACCTTCTTTCCTCCAGATGTAGAGGATGCCCCCTCGTCCCCGTCACAGGTCTAAGAGTAAAAAGATCATTAGAAAGGTCTTTGTACTGTCCCCTCATATATTTATACATTGTAATAAGATCACCCCTAAGCCTTCATTTATCCAAACTAAATAACCCCAAGTGTAATAACCTGTCCTGGTATTACAGACCCTCCAGTTCTCTAATACCTGTCCTGTATACAGACCCATGCTCTAATAACCTGTCCTGGTATTACAGACCCCCCAGTTCTCTAATAACCTGTCCTGGTATTACAGACCCCCCAGTTCTCTAATAACCTGTCCTGGTATTACAGACCCCCCAGTTCTCTAATAACCTGTCCTGGTATTACAGACCCCCCAGTTCTCTAATAACCTGTCCTGGTATTACAGATCCCCAGTGCTCTAATAACCTGTCCTGGTATTACAGACCCCCAGTTCTCTAATAACCTGTCCTGTATTACAGATCCCCAGTTCTCTAATAACCTGTCCTGGTATTGCAGACCCCCCAGTTCTCTAATAACCTGTCTTGGTATTACAGACCCCCCAGTTCTCTAATAACCTGTCCTGGTATTGCAGACCCCCCAGTTCTCTAATAACCTGTCCTGGTATTGCAGACCCCCAGTTCTCTATAACCTGTCCTGGTATTACAGACCTCCAGTTCTCTAATAACCTGTCCTGGTATTGCAGACCCCCCAGTTCTCTAATAACCTGTCCTGGTATTACAGACCCCCCAGTGCTCTAATAACCTGTCTGGTATTGCAGACCTCCAGTTCTCTAATACTGTCCTGGTATTGCAGACCCCCCAGTTCTCTAATAACCTGTCCTGGTATTGCAGACCCCCCAGTTCTCTAATAACCTGTCTTGGTATTGCAGACCCCCCAGTTCTCTAATAACCTGTCCTGGTATTGCAGACCCCCCAGTTCTCTAATAACCTGTCCTGGTATTGCAGACCCCCAGTTCTCTAATAACCTGTCCTGGTATTACAGACCCCCCAGTTCTCTAATAACCTGTCCTGGTATTACAGACCCCCCAGTTCTCTAATAACCTGTCTGGTATTGCAGACCCCCCAGTTCTCTAATAACCTTGGTCGCTCTTCTCCGCACCCGCTCCAGTTCAGCTATGTCTTTCTTATACACCGGAGACCAGAACTGCACACAGTATTCTAAGTGTGGTCGCACCAGTGACTTGTATAGAGGTAAAATTATGTTCTCCTCATGAGCATCTATGCCTCGTCTAATGCATCCCATTATTTTATTTGCCTTGGCAGCAGCTGCCTGACATTGGCCACTAAATGTGAGTTTGTCGTCCACCCATACACCCAAGTCTTTTTCAGTGACAGTTTTGCCCAGTGTTTTACAATTAAGCACATAATTATACATCTTATTTGTTCTACCCAAGTGCATGACCTTACATTTATCCCCATTAAAGCTCATTTGCCATTTATCAGCCCAAGCTTCTAGTTTACATAAATCCTCCTGTAATATAAAATTATCCTCCTCTGTATTTATTACCCTGCAGAGTTTAGTGTCATCTGCAAATATTGAAATACTACTCTGTATGCCCCCTACAAGGTCATTAATAAATATGTTAAAGAGAAGCGGCCCCAATACTGACCCCTGTGGTACCCCACTGCTAACCGTGACCCAGTTTGAGTGTGCTCCATTAATAACCACCCTTTGTTTCCTATCCATGAGCCAGTTCTTAACCCACTTACACATTTTCCCCTATCCCCATTGTTCTCATTTTATGTATCAACCTTTTGTGTGGCACTGTATCAAAAGCTTTTGAGAAGTCCATGAACACCACGTCCACTGCATTCCCTTGGTCCAGTCCTGAACTTACCCCTTCATAAAAGCTTATCAGATTAGTCTGACAAGTTTTGCCATAGGTCAGGACCATTACCAGTTGTGGCCCTGCCATTCGGTCTGGCCTCAGCACCCAGAGTTTTTACAAAAATTCTGGCTCCTCTCATGGCGATTCTGCGAAGACAGGGGGTTACGATTCTTCCCTATCTGGACGACCTTTTGATTGTGGCGTCCTCAAAGGAGGAGGCGGGACGGCTCGCGATTTATCCCTTCAGTTCCTGGAGGACTTCGGGTGGCTGATCAATTGGGAGAAGTCGTCCCTGAAACCGTCGCAGTCAATCCTGTTTTTGGGAATGCAGTTCGACACGGTACGAGCAGTGGTGTCTCTGCCCTCAGACAAGCAAGCGAGTCTTCTTCACCATGTGCAGGGTATGAAGTCTGCAACAGCAATGTCCCTTCGAAGGTGTATGCGCCTTCTGGGTTTGATGGTGGCGTCAATGGAAGCAATTCCGTTTGCCCAATTTCATTCCAGGGCTCTCCAAATGTTCATCTTGAACCGTTGGGATCGATCACGGTTTTCACTGGATTGCAGTGTCATCATCTCCCACAGGGTGAGAGAGTCGCTAGAATGGTGGTTACGTCCGGAAGCGTTATCCCTGGGGAAGTCCTTCCCTCCTCTGAGGTGGTCGATCATAACCACCGATGCCAGCCTGACGGGCTGGGGGGGCGTCTGGAATGGTCTCTGGATTCAGGGAGTATGGTCGTTGGAAGAGTCTGTCCTGCCGATCAACATCCTGGAATTGAGGGCAATTTTTCTTTGCCTCCAACACTGGACGGTCCCTTTAAGCGGTCTACCAGTCCGAGTGCAGACAGACAATGCGACGGCGGTCGCGTATATCAACCATCAAGGTGGAACGAGGAGCTTCAGGCTCATGATGGAAGTGTCTCGAATCCTGGTATGGGCCGAGGCCAGGGTGCCAGCCATCTCTGCTATTCACATTCCAGGAGTTCAGAATATCACAGCGGACTTCCTGAGTCGCGAAAAGATGGATCCCGGAGAATGGAGTCTTCATCCGGAAATTTTTGCGCTGCTGTGCTCCCGTTGGGGAACTCCCCAAGTGGATGTGATGGCATCCAGGTTCAATGCCAAGTTACCGACATTCATGTCCAGGTACAAGGACTCGAAGGCTGTGGCGGTGGATGCTCTGGTGGCTCCTTGGGACCATTCCGAGCTAATTTATGTGTTTCCGCCGATATCCTTACTTCCTCTGGTTTTGCGTCGGATCAGACTGGAGAGAGTCCCGGCTATGTTGATAGCCCCAGATTGGCCAAGGAGGACGTGGTTCTCGACACTGGTGTCACTTCTGGCAGCGCCTCCACTTCCACTCCCCTTCGCCCGGACCTGTTAACCCAAGGGCCCGTTCGTCACCCGGACCTGAAGTCTCTGCGTTTGACTGCGTGGCTCTTGAGACCGAAATCTTGACCCGTCAAGGTTTTTCAGCCGAAGTCATTGCCACTCTGCGAGCTGCAAGAGGTCCGGCTACCACTAGAATTTATCATAAGACTTGGGAAGCCTTCTTTTCGTGGTGTTCGGGTTCTTCTAGGAACCCGAGGAGTTTTTCCATTCCCAATTTGTTGGCCTTTTTGCAGTACGGGCTGGACAGGGGTTTTGGCAGTTAGCACTCTGAAGGGCAAGTTTCTGCTCTGTCCTTGCTATTTCGGAAGGCTATCGCTTCGCGTAGGGACATTCGTTCCTTTTTTTGCGGAGTAACCCGTCAGTTTCCGCCGCGGAAGGCGCCTGTGTCTCCCTGGCGGCTTAATCTTGTCTTGGAGGCTCTTCAACATGGGCCTTTTGAGCCTATGGATTCTGTTAGCCTTTCTTTGCTTTCTTGGAAGGTTGCCTTCTTAGTGGCGGTCACTTCTTTGAGAAGGGTTTCTGAGTTGGCGGCTCTCTCTTGCTCGCCTCCTTTTCTGGAGTTTCTCCCAGATCGCGTAGTGCTTCGCACACGGGGCGACTTTCTACCTAAAGTAGTGTCACAGTTTCATGTTAACCAGGATATTGTGTTGCCCTCGCTCTGTCCAGAGCCAAGGAATGCGAGAGAACGAGCCTTGCACACATTGGATTTGGTGCGGGCTTTAAAGTTCTATTTGTCTATTACTCTAAGTTTTCGGAAGTCTGATTCTCTGTTTGTGATCCCAGCAGGTCGTCGACGTGGGCAACGAGCTTCCAAGGATTCTATAGCTCGTTGGATTCGGTCGCCCATTTCAGAGGCTTACCGACTTAAGGGCGAACCTTGCCCGATTAAGATTCGAGCTCACTCCACAAGGGTTGTGGGTTCATTGTGGGCTTTTCATCAAGGAGCCTCGGCAGCTCAGCTCTGCCGAGCGGCGACCTGGCGTTCCGTCCACACATTTACGAAATTTTATAAGGTGGACGTCAGTGCTTCCACTGATGAGGCCTTAGGACGTAGGGTCCTGCAGGCGGCTGTAGTTTAAAAGTTCTTGTGAACTTGTAGTTAGCGCTATTTGCGCATTTATCTAGGTTGTGGGTATCTGCCTTTTTTGCTTTTCTGCCCACCCTTATTTTTGAACTGCTTTGGGACGTCCCACTAGTAATGACTGTGTCTCCCTTCCTTGATCTGCAGCTGAAACACGGATTTTGGTAAGAACTTACCTGTAAAATCCTTTTCAGCGAAGGAAGGGAGACACACATCCCTCCCATGGCAGAAGTGTGTTGTTGTGTTTTCAGATGCGGCGTGACCCTTCTCTGATAGCGATTATCTGGGCTGAGATCGGCGCGCTAAGGCTCTGTTCCAGCATTGCCAGCTCATCGCAGTGGTCAGGTTCAGTGAGTAGTACCTGGACTGTGTGGTTGTTTCGGCTATATGCATAACCTGTCTTCTTGTTTTTTCTCTGAAGTCCTTCAGAAGGGGTTATGTTGCTACGCTGGTGATATTTGCTCTTCCTTAAGCTTGGGTACGACTAGAGAGCTGGAGTAGGAGGAGCCCTATATAGCTGGAGGGGCCGGTCAACACTTTTTTAATCTGAGGTGTGTTTATCCTGTGTGGGCTCCGCCTACCCACTAGTAATGACTGTGTCTCCCTTCCTTCTTCGCTGAAAAGGATTTTACAAGTAAGTTCTTACCAAAATCCGTGTATCCTCCATATAGACAGCGTGAGCCACCACATATTCTCCATATATACAGCGTGAGCCACTACATATCCTCCATGTAGACAGTGTGAGCCACCACATATCCTCCATATAGACAGCCTGAGCCACCACATATCCTCCATGTAGAGTGTGAGCCACCACATATCCTCCATATATACAGCGTGAGCCACCACATATCCTCCATATATACAGCGTGAGCCACCACATATCCTCCATATAGACAGCGTGAGCCCCTCATATCCTCCATGTAGACAGTGTGAGCCCCTCATAGCCTCCATAATTACCGACTGAGAAGATCTGAGGTTATGGGGCAGGTAACACAACCAAAGCCCGTGTATCCAGCAGAAAGTCCTTAACCCCTTACTGCCAGCTGATGGAATAGTATGTCAGATGGCAGTATCCCCCGCTTTGAGGTGGGCTCCGGCGGTGAGCCTGCATCAAAGCCGGGAAATGTCAGCTGTTTTGAACAGCTGACATGTGCCCGCAATAGGCGCGAGCGGAATCGCGATCCGCCCGCACCTATTAACTAGTTAAATGCTGCTGTCAAACGCTGACAATGGCATTTACCAAGTGCTTCCGGAAGCCAGGCTGCAAGCAATACGCGCGTCGATGACCCCCGTCACATGATTGGGGTTCAGCGATGTGTTGCCATTACAACCAGAAGTCTCCTCGAGACCTCTATGGTTGTTGATGGCAGATTGCTATGAGCGCCACCCTGTGGTTGGCGCTCATAGCAATGCAGTAATTCAGCTACATAGAGGCGATCTGAGCATCACCTCCGTGTAGCAGAGGCCATCGGGTTGTTACAGCTTCTAATCTCCCATGGAGGCTATTGAAGCACGCCAAAACTAAAAAAAAAACAAGTGTTTAAAAATATTAATACAATAAAAAAATATATAAAAAGTTCAAGTCACTGCCCTTACGCCCCATTAAAAAAAAAAAACACATATTTGGTATCGCCGCGTTCAGAATCACCCGATCTATCAATAAAAGAAGGATTAACCCGATCGCTAAACAGTGCAGCGGTAAAAAATATCAAGACGCCAGAATCACGTTTTTTTGGTCGCAATAACGGACGATCAAAATATTGTATCTGCACCAAAATGGTATTGTTAAAAACGTCAGCTCGGTGCACAGAAAATAAGCCGTCACCCAACCGAGATCACGAAAAGGGAGACGCTTCGGGTATCCGAAAATGGCGCAATTTTTTTCACCACTTAGATAAAAGACCCTAGACATGTTTGTGTCTGTGAACTCTAATGATCTGGAGAATCATAACGGCAGCTCAGTTTTAGCATTTAGTGAACATAGCAAAAAAGCCAAAACAAAAAACAAGTGTGGGATTGCACTTTTTTTGCAATTTCACTGCACTTGGAATTATTTCTTCCCGTTTCTAGTACACGACATGGTAAAACCAATGGTGTCGTTCAAAAACTACAACTCGTTCCCGCAAAAAATAAGCCCTCACACGGCCATATTGATGGAAAAATAAAAAGTTATGGCTCTGGGAAGAAGGGGAGCGAAAAGCAAAAAAAGCTCGGAGGTTAAAGTTCCTGAAATCCAGATGACAGATCCCTGTGTCCGGCCCGCTGGCAACCGACCTCCATAGGCCATGGGTCCATGTGCTCCGGACCAAATCATAGATCCTCTCCCACCTCCCGGACTGAACGGTGGCTTCTCCCTCCATAGAAGCATTTCTTTTAGCTGAAAGAATGAAGACTGTCCAGAAGCCCCTCACCTGGGACTGATGTGAGACCCCTGTGGTGATGCTCCCGTACTGTCCCCATCCACACAATGTGCCGGGAGAACAATGGCTGAAGCCCTGAATACTGATGAGATTAGTAGACTGATCGCTTTACATTACCTCATCAGTCTCCGGTGACACTGACGTATACACAAGATCCAGCCGGCTCGTCCTCTGCTTACTGTCACTGAATGGAAACACCGATTCCTGAGGATGAACTGACGGGCGAGAAAATCACTAATAATAAGACCACTATCGACCTGACAGGTGTTCTGGAAGTCTGCCTCCCTCAGAGCCACGGCCTCCGCTCTACGTCCATTGGACCACTAGTCTCTAAATCAAGGCCAGCGCCTCACACACACCTGTCTCGCCCCCTGTGACGCAGCCGCCCCTTTCTTATGGTGGCTTACCCCCCCACATTACAATGATTTATTCTTCTTCATCTGGACATCAGCCTATTCCTTTTTAATGGAATGAAATAAACCTGATTTTATGGAACTCCAGCCCGTGGATCCTTGTCTTAATTCTTCCAGCTGCACTAGTGGGAGGCCGCCATTCACTCTTCACCCGGAGACGATTATTTCCAATTCGTTTTTCTCCACCCTACTTTCTCTTCCCTCTCCTCTCCAGGTCCACAATCCCCGCTCCACAAACTCGCACACCCTCGCAGAAATCTCACACACCTCGATCTATGCTCTCTCTGAAGCCCTTCTCCCTCTAGTAAGTTCCTTACACAACGCAGATGTTTCTACATCTTTATATAGCACCACAGCAGCTGCAGCTCTCAAATCGGTCGCCCCCCTCACACATACCAAAACACGCGCAATCAACAGGCAACCCCGGCACACCAGCCTGACTAGAGAACTGAGGCGGGCTTCCAGGGTTGCTGAGCGGAGATGGAAAAGATCCCACTCCAACGAGCACTTCATCACATTCAAAAAGTCCCTCGCTACTTTCAATGCCACACTCCTGCAGCAAAACAAACCTACTTCTCATCTCTCACATCCTCCATGTCTCACAACCCTAAACAGCTATTCAACACTTTCAATTCTACTCTCCGTCCCCCAGCGCCTCCTCCCTCTACTCTCATCTCAACTGAAGACTTTGCCTCATTCTTCAAGCAGATTGATAACATCAGACAAGGCTTTGACCTAAAGTCCCCATGGTCCCTCCCTATAACTACTCAGCCCTCCTTCAAAACCAGCTTCTCCACCATTATGGAAGATCAACCTTCCTCTCTACTCTTCAGATCACATCTCACTACCTGTGCACTTGACCTGATCCCTTCCCACCTCATCCAAAACCTCACCACAGTCTTCATCGCAACCCATCACTTCAACATGCCTCGATCACACCCATCCTCAAAAAGCTAACCCTTGACCCATCCTCTGTCTAGCCATCGCCCCATAGCACTTCTCCCTATGCCTCAAAACTACAGGGTGGGCCATTTATATGGATACACGTATGGTTGGTGATATCAACTTCCTGTTTGTGGCACATTAGTATATGGGAGGGGGAAAACTTTTCAAGATGGGTGGTGACCATGGCAGCCATTTTAAAGTCGGCCATTTTGGATCCAACTTTATTTTTCCAATGGGAAAAGGGTCATGTGACACATCAAACTTATTGAGAATTTCACAAGAAAAACAATGGTGTGCTTGGTTTTAACGTAACTTTATTCTTTCATGAGTTATTTATAAGTTTATGACCACTTATAAAATGTGTTCAAAGTGCTGCCCATTGTGTTGGATTGTCAATGCAACCCTCTTCTCCCACTCTTGACACACTGATAGCAACACCGCAGAAGAAATGCTAGCACAGGCTTCCAGTATCCGTTGTTTCAGATGCTGCACATCTCGTATTTTCACAGCATAGACAATTGCCTTCAGATGAACCCAAAGATAAAAGTCTAATGGGGTCACATCGGGAGACCTTGGTGGCCATTCAACTGGCCCACGACGACCAATACACTTTCCAGGAAAGTGAAGATGGCACTGTTCCCTGAGTTTTTCCAGCAAGATGGTGCACCACCACATTATGGGTGTCAGGTCCGAGCATTCCTACATGAACAGTTTCGCTTCTTCAGCCCAGGTTGGGGCTCAGGTCAGACGTTTCCTCTGCTCAGGTCTGTGCTTGAATCCGATTCTCGCTATCGGACACTTCCTTGGCTCAGGTCGATGCTCTGATCCGATTCTCGTGGTCGGACGTTTCCTCTGCTCAGGTCCATGCTTGGATCTAATAGAATCATAGAATGGTAGAGTTGGAAGGGACCTCCTGGGCCATCTGGTCCAACCCCCTGCTCAAAGCAGGATTCTCTAAATCATCCCAGACATATGTCTGTCCAGCCTCTGTTTGAAGACTTCCATTGAAGGAGAACTTACCACCTCTCGTGGCAGCCTGTTCCACTCCTTGATCACCCTAACTGTCAAAAAGTTTTTTCTAATATCTAATCTGTGTCTCCTCCCATTCAGTTTCATCCCATTGCTTCTAGTCTTTCCTTGTGTAAATGAGAATAAAGATAATCCTTCTACAATGTGACAGCCCTTGAGATATTTGTAGACAGCTATTAAGTCTCCTCTCAGTCTTCTTTTTTGCAAGCTAAACATTCCCAAATCCTGCAACCGTTCCTCATAGGACATGGTTTGCAGACCGGTCACCATTCTGGTGGCTCTCCTTTGAACTTGCTCCAGTTTGTTGATGTCTTGAATCCACCTAACAGTTGCCTTGTCCATTCCATACTTAGTCATTTTTTCAATAAGGATTGTGTGAGATACTTGTCAAATGCTTTGCTGAAGTCAAGATATACTATATCTACAGCATTTCCCTGATCCACCCAGTCAGTGATTCTGTCATAGAAGGAAATTAAGTTAGTCTGACATGACTTATTAGTTGCAAACCCATGCTGACTCTGTTTAATCACTTCATTCTTATGCAGGTACTTACATACATGTTCTTTAATAATTTGTTCAAAGATCTTTCCTGGTATAGAAGTCAGACTCACCGGCCTGTAGTTCCCTGGGACCACCTTCTTCCCCTTTTTGAAGATAGGAACAACATTTGCTCTTCTCCAGTCTTCTGGGACTTCTGTTCTCCAAGAATTTTCAAAGATTATGGACAGTGGTTCAATAATTTCTTCTGCTATCTCCTTCAGTACCCTGGGGTGTAATTCATCTGGACCTGGAGACTTGAATTATTTAGTTAGCTAAGTGTTTCCTCACTGTCTTTCTGTTTATAAATATCCTGGATTTTCTATTCCTTTAATAGACAATGAAGATCAGTTGATGTTACATTACCTTTCTGAGAGAAAACAGATGCAAAATAGGAATTTAGGGTGAGTTTCACGTCAGGAAACGCTGCGTGTTTGGCGCAGCGCCAAACACGCACGTCCAGATGTTACAGCATATGGAGGGGATTCAAGAAATCCCGCTCCACTATGCGTAACAATACCAGTGGCAAACCTGCGTAAACGACATGCGGCGCGTCTTTTTAGACCGCACATGTCCTCGCGATTGCCGACTGTGCGTGCCGAACAAATAACAAGGCTATGTACCCTGCGCTCTTTCGAAGTGTCGAGTGTCTGAACACTCGAAAGAGCCGCGTCAAGGGGGGCTTAGATGGCGAATTTCTCGTCAAAGGCTATGGTTCGGACGTGAACCATGCTAACAGTTCAGCCTTCTCAACATCCTTTCTTACCATTTCATCATTTTCATCCTAAAAATCCTATAGCATCTTTGACATTTTTTTTACTTTTGACATATCCCAAAATCCTTTTTTGTTGCTTTTGACATCTCTTGCAAGCCTTAATTCATTGTCAGCTTTAGATAATCTGATTTGTGCCCTGCAGGTTCTGCAGATGGCATTATATTCTTCTTTAGATATGCCTCCCTCTTTCCATTTGATAAACATTTCTTTCTTCCTTTTTAGCATGTGTTTAAGTTCTGTGTTCATCCATCCTGGTTTCCTTAAATGCTTCCCATTCTTCCCTCTTTTTGGAATTGTTAACGATTGTGCTTTGAGAATCTCATTTTTCAAGATGTCCCATCCTTCCTGGACATTTTTGTCCTTAAGGATATCCAGCCATTGGATCCCTCCAATTCTCTTTCTGAGTCCCTTAAAATCTGCCTTTCTGAAATCTAACCTTGACGTCTGAGTCTTCACAGGTCTTCTTCCTCTATGTTATCCAAAATTCTAAAATAGCATGGTCACTACCTCCTAGGGTCCCAGCCACTCTTACCTCCTCAACCATTTCCTCCCTGTTTATAAGGATTAGATCCAAGGTAGCAGATCCTCTTGTTTTCTCCATTACCTTTTGGAAGATAAAGTTGTCAGCAAGAGAGGATAAGAATTTCCTTGACCTGTTAGTTTTGCCTGAGAGAGATTCCCAACAAATGTCTGGATAGTTGAAATCTCCCATGACCACTGTGTCATATTTTTTTGGAGAACTTGGCCATTTGATGCATAAAGAGTTCATCCATATCTTCAGCTTGCATAGGCGGCCTGTAGTAAATGCCTACAATGGTGTCCTTTCCATTGTTCTGTCCTTGTATTCTTACCCAAACAGTTTCCACAGAACTCCCAGTCTCTGAAGCATCAATCTCTGTGCAGATATACACTTTTCTAACATACAATGCGACACCTCCTCCTCGTTTATCAAGTCTGTTTCTTGCAAATAAGTTGTATCCTTCTAGCCTTGTATTCCAATCATGTGTATCGTCCCACCAAGTCTCAGTTATTCCAATGACATCATACTTCTCCTGCGTTAGTAGTTCTTTCTTGTTTGTTGCCCATGCTTTGTGCATTTGTATAAAAACATTTTAGTTTGTGATTGGTTTCTCTTCCTCCAATATTTTTATTATTTAGATTTTTGTCTTCGTTCTTCCTTTCCACTTCTAATAGATGAGTTCTCAATAGCATTTGTCAGGTGTATGGCTTTTTGTGGCGTTTTGCTTCCCTTCCCACATTGTTCTAGTTTACTCGCGGTTGGATGCTTCCTCGTCTTATGTCGGTGCTCAGATCAGATTCTGGCGGTTGGATGCTTCCTCCACTCGGATCAGATTCTCGCAGTTGGATGCTTTCCTAGCTCAGGTCTGCGTTCTGATCTGATTCTCATGGTCGAACACTTCCTCGGCTCAGGTCTGTACTTGGATTACATTCTCGCAGTCGGACTCTTCCTCTGCTCAGGTCCCCACACAGATTTGAGTCTCGTGGTTGTATACTTTCTTGGCTCAGGTTGGCGCTCAGATCCGATTCTCATGGTCGGACACTTACTCCGTTCAGGTCGGTGCTTGAATCTGATTCTTGCAGTTTAATACTTCCTCGTCTCAGGTCAGCGTTCAGAACAGATTCTAGCGGTGAGATGCTTCCTCCCCTTGGGTCTACGCTCGGATCAGATTCTCAAGGTCAGATGCTTCCCTGGCTCAGGTCCGCGCTCAGATCCGATTATTGCAGTCAGGTTCTTACCTGGTTCAACACGGCGCTCAGATGCAATGCTCACGGTCAGATGCCTCCTGCTCTCGGGTTCAAGCTCCTATCAGAATCCTGTGGTCGGACACTTCCCTGCCTCAGTTTGGTGCTCTGATCCGATTCTTGTGGTCAGGACACTTTCTCTGCTCAGGTCGGTGCTCAGATCCAATCCTCGTCGTCGGACGCTTTCTCGTCTCAGGTCGGTGCTCAGATAAGATTCTCGCGGTCGGACGCTTTCTCGTCTCAGGTCAGTGCTCAGATAAGATTCTCGCGGTCGGACGCTTTCTCGTCTCAGGTCGGTGCTCGGATCCAATTCTCACGGTTGGACGCTTCTCGTCTCAGGTCGGTGCTCGGATCCAATTCTCACGGTTGGACTTTCTCGTCTCAGGTCAGTGCTCGGATCCAATTCTCACGGTTGGACGTTTTCTCGTCTCAGGTCAGTGCTCGGATCCAATTCTCGTGGTCGGACGCTTTCTCGTCTCAGGTCGGTGCTCAGATAAGATTCTCGTGGTCGGACGCTTTCTCGTCTCAGGTCAGTGCTCGGATCAGATCCTCACGGTCGGACGCTTTCTCGTCTCAGGTCGGTGCTCGGATCAGATTCTCGCGGTCGGACGCTTTCTCGTCTCAGGTCGGTGCTCGGATCAGATTCTCGCGGTCGGACGCTTTTTCGTCTCAGGTCGGTGCTCAGATAAGATTCTTGTGGTCCGACTCTCTGCTCAGGTCGGAGCTCAGATCCAATCCTCGTGGTCGGACGCTTTCTCGTCTCAGGTCGGTGCTCGGATCCAATTCTCACGGTCGGACGCTTTCTTGTCTCAGGTCGGTGCTCGGATCCAATTCTCACGGTCGGACGCTTTCTCGTCTCAGGTCGGTGCTTGGATCAGATTCTCGTGGTTGGACGCTTTTTCGTGTCGGGTCAGTGCTCGGATCAGATTCTCGCGGTCGGACGCTTTCTCGCCTCAGGTCAGTGCTCGGATCAGATTCTCGCGGTCGGATGCTTTCTCACCTCAGGTCAGTACTCGGATCAGATTCTCGCGGTCGGACGCTTCCTCCCCTTGCGTCCAGGTCTCATGATCGGTTTCTTTCACTTATTCATTCATTATATTTTGTTAGCTTTTGCACTGACCAGCACATGATAAATCTCGCTTTACAGCGTGCTGTGAAACTGAACATCACCCCCTCGTCATTAGGGCGAGGGATGGACGCTGCATTTATTCGGTAAGATTGTTACATTCACATACAAAATGATTGAACCCTCCCCCATCTCTGCATCGCTCTGCAGACGAGCGGCGGGGGAGGGGTCGGAGTACAGAAAGTTCTCAGATCTACATCAATATACACAACTGTCCCATGATACGGCTCTTACACAGGCAGAGCCACTTGGTGCTGCAGAGACAACTGGACCTTCTAACATCGGCAGCACACGGTAATAATGACAACATGGCGGCTCGTCTCCTGAGCTCACACTCCGTGCAGCTCCAGTATCAGCTGACTCCACACATCCGGCTGAACGTCCAACGTGGCAGAAGGTGAAGATCTGACATCCCCCATACGAGGCAAGTATGGCCGCCAGGAGACACAAGGACAAGTCCCGTCCTGCACGTCATCAGGCCTGGAGGAAAACCATGGTAAGGAGGCCTGAAGGGGGCAAAGGTGAGAAGGTCAGGAACAGAGGACCACCCAGACCCTAAGTCCTGCACACAGCCAGAGCTGCAGGAGGCAACCGGAAGATAGGGGATGATGTAAGAGCAGAATAGTGACTGCAGCTCTGGAGGTGACTGGAGGATAAAACACAACATAACAGCAGAATAGTGAGTGCAGCTCTGGAGGTAACTGGAGGATAAAACACAACATAACAGCAGAATAGTGAGTGCAGCTCTTGAGGCGAGTGGAGAAGAAAACACGATGTAACTGCAGAATAGTGAATACAGCTCTGGAGGTGATTGAAGGATAAGACCTGATGGAGCAAAATTGTGACTGCAGCTATGGAGGTGACTGGAGGATAAGACCTGATGGAGCAGAGATGTGACTTACCTAACACGTAGGCAGCGACCAGTTTCTGGATGACTGAGACGTGGAGGTTCTCGTTGAGGAGACTCCGGGGGTCCCCGTGCAGCGGCAGCATGAGCACCAGCAGCGCCATCAGCCCCACCAGGACGTAGAGACTGAAGAGTCCGGGAGACAGCGGGCGAGAAACACCTGGCACAAGAGAAAGCGCATACAGGACAAGTAGAGATAAGCGGCACCGTTACCCCCTCACCGCGGCGCTCCTACCTTGCCGCATGGAGAAGAGGTGGGAGGGCGGCCGCCACGCTGCGGGGTCTCGCGCGCCTCGCTCTCTGGACTGTGGTTTAGTTGGGTGTAACGTGGCAGGAATGTCCTTACTCCCAACGACAGCTTGTCCGCCGCCCTCCTCCCACACCTCCACCCGGAACCGGTCCACGGTGCCATAGTGCCGGGCGCGGATATCCCGATGCCGCGTGACTCTACGGGAGAACGAAGGGAAGGTGAGAGCAGAACCCCCGAGAACCGCGCCAGCCATATGTGTAAGCTCCGGGGTCGATCCCACAAATATCCCACACAAGTGTTCCCCTGGACAGCTGGATGTTACTGCGCGGCCCACGCCTCCTCCGAGCTTTACCGCGCCTCCTCCAGGCGCTACCGCATGGCCCGCGCCTCCTCCGAGCTTTACCGCGCCTCCTCCAGGCGCTACTGCATGGCCCGCGCCTCCTCCGAGCTTTACCGCACCTCCTCCAGGCGCTACCGCATTGCCTGCGCCTCCTCCGGGCCTACTCACATGTCTATGCAGGAGCTGGGTCTGACGATCCCCTCAGCATCGATCACGGTGTAACGCAGCGGAGCGGTGGACAGGACTGCGGAGAAGAGATGGCGGTCACAGGACGGCCGTGCTCCAGGTCTACGCAGCGCGTCTGCGGAGCGCCCCCTACCTTTGAATCGCAGCCCTCGGGGGAAGGGGTTGTAGAGGGTGAGCACCTGCTTGTGGCTGCTCTGCTCGTCAGCGTAGAAGTCCAGAGCCGGAGGAAACACGAAGACGGGGAGGGAGGACAGCGAGGGGGGAACAGGCGGCGTCCTCCGCTCCGCTCCTGGCGCCCCCCGCTGCATGGCAGTGGTGACATCACATTCCGGAGGACACGAGACGACACGACACCCGGGGGCCTGCGAGAGCCGGAAAAGTCAGAAAACACACGGGACCCCGAGGCGGAGACATCACTGCCGCACACACACGTCACCGACCGCGCACACACACACACGATGTCAGTCACGTCACCAGCTGCACACACATGATGTCACACACGTCACCAGCCGCACACACACGTCACCGGCCGCACACACACGTGATGTCACACACGTCACCGGCCGCACACACACGTCACCGGCCGCACACACACACGTGATGTCACACACGTCACTGGCCGCACACACACACAATGTCACACACACGTCATCGGCCGCACACACACACATGTCACACACGTCACCAGCCGCACACACACACATGATGTCACACACGTCACCGGCCGCACACACACATGGGATGTCCCCCACGTCACCGGCCGCACACACACATGATGTCACACACGTCACCGGCCGCACACACACATGGGATGTCCCCCACGTCACCGGCCGCGCACACACACATGATGTCACACACGTCACCGGCCACACACACACACAAGATGTCACACACTCACCCGGCCGCACACACACATGATGTCACACACGCACAATGTCACACACGTCACCGGCCGCACACACACGGGATGTCACACACGTCACGCCGCCGCACACACACATGATGTCACACACGTCAACCGACCACACACACACATGGGATGTCACACACGTCACCGGCCGCACACACACGTGATGTCACACACGTCACCGGCCGCACACACACATGGGATGTCACACACGTCACCCGGCCGCACACACACAATGTCACACACGTCACCGCCCGCACACACACATGATGTCACACACGTCACCGGCCGCACACACAACATAGGATGTCACACACGTCACCGGTTGCGCACACACGTGATGTCACACACGTCACCGGCCCCCACACACACATGATGTCACACACGTCACCAGCCGCGCACACACACGATGTCACACACGTCACCGGCCGCGCACACACACATGTGATGTCACACGTCACGGCCGCACACACACACGATGTCACAAACGTCACCGGCCGCACACACACCACACACACACACAATGTCACGCACGTCACTGGCCGCACACCACACACGTCACACACGTCATCGGCCGCACACACACACAATGTCACACACGTCATCGGCCGCGCACACACGATGTCACACGTCACCGGCCGCACACACACACAATGTCACACACGTCATCGGCCGCACACACACATGATGTCACACATGTCACCGGCAGCACACACACACAATGTCACACACGTCACCAACCGCACACACGATGTCGAAAAACATCACCGGCCGCACAAACACGATGTCACACACATCACCGGCCGCACACACACACACGATGTCACACACGTCACGGGCCGCACACACACGATGTCACACACGTCACTGGCCGCACACACACACACACAATGTCACACACGTCACCGGCCGCACACACACGATGTCACACACATCACCGGCCGCACACACACGATGTCACACACGTCACCGGCCGCACACACACATGGATGTCACACACGTCACCGGTTGCGCACACACACGTGATGTCACACACGTCACCGGCCGCACACACACGTCACCGGCCGCACACACACATGGGATGTCACACACGTCACCGGCCGCACACACACATGATGTCACACACGTCACCAGCCGCGCACACACACGATGTCACACACGTCACCGGCCGCGCACACACACATGTGATGTCACACGTCACCGGCCGCACACACACACGATGTCACAAACGTCACCGGCCGCACACACACACACACACACACATGTCACGCACGTCACTGGCCGCACACACACACATGTCACACACGTCATCGGCCGCACACACACACAATGTCACACACGTCATCGGCCGCACACACACATGATGTCACACACTGTCACCGGCAGCACACACACACACACACACAGATGTCACACACGTC
The DNA here is from genome assembly GCA_033576555.1 of Oophaga sylvatica. Classification (NCBI taxonomy): domain Eukaryota; kingdom Metazoa; phylum Chordata; class Amphibia; order Anura; family Dendrobatidae; genus Oophaga; species Oophaga sylvatica. Next base: position 20,442 of record JARQOD010003212.1, on the reverse strand, counting down.
ACCAACCGCACACACGATGTCGAAAAACATCACCGGCCGCACAAACACGATGTCACACACATCACCGGCCGCACACACACACACGATGTCACACACGTCACGGGCCGCACACACACGATGTCACACACGTCACTGGCCGCACACACACATGATGTCACACACGTCACCGGCTGCACACACACATAGGATGTCACACACGTCACCGGTTGCGCACACACGTGATGTCACACACACAATGGGATGTCACACACGTCATCGGCCGCACCCACACACATGATGTCACACACGTCACCGGCCGCACACACGTCACGGCCGCGCACACACACGATGTCACACACGTTATCGGCCGCGCACACACACGTGATGTCACATCACCAGCCGCACACACACACGATGTCACAAACGTCACCGGCCGCACACACACACACACACACAATGTCACGCACGTCACTAGCCGCCACACACACAGTACACACGTCATCGGCCGCACACACACACAATGTCACACACGTCATCGGCCGCGCACACACATGATGTCACACATGTCACCGGCCGCACACACACATGTCACACGTCACCGGCAGCACACACACACACACGATGTCACACACGTCACCAACCGCACACACGATGTCGAAAAACATCACAGGCCGCACACACACGATGTCACACACATCACCGGCCGCACACACACACACACACGATGTCACACACGTCACGGGCCGCACACACACACACACGATGTCACACACGTCACTGGCCGCACACACACACAATGTCACACACGTCACCGGCCGCACACACACGATGTCACACACATCACCGGCCGCACACACACGATGTCACACACGTCACCAGCCGCACACACACACGATGTCACACACATCACCAGCCGCACACACACACGGGATGTCACACACGTCACTGGCCGCACACACACACGATGTCACACACGTCACCGGCCGCACACACACGATGTCACACACGTCACCGGCCGCACACACGATGTCACACACGTCACCGGCCGCACACACACACGATGTCACACACGTCATTGGCCGCACACACACGATGTCACACACGTCACCGGCCGCGCACACACGATGACACACACGTCACTGGCCGCACACACGATGTACACACATCATCGGCCGCACACACACACACACGATGTCACACACGTCATCGGCCGCACACACACACAAATGTCACACACGTCATCGGCCGCACACACACACGATGTCACACACGTCACCGGCCGCACACACACGGGATGTCACACACGTCACCGGCCGCACACACACACGTGACGTCACACACGTCACCGGCCGCACACACAAACAATGTCACACACGTCACCGGCCGCACACACACATGATGTCACACGTCACCGGCCGCACACACACATGGGATATCCCCCACGTCACCGGCCGCGCACACACACATGATGTCACACACGTCACCGGCCGCACACACACATGATGTCACACACGTCACCGGCCGCACACACACATGATGTCACACACGCACAATGTCACACACGTCACCGGCCGCACACACACGGGATGTCACACACGTCACCGGCCGCACACACACATAATGTCACACACGTCACCGATCGCACACACACATGGGATGTCACACACGTCACCGGCCGCACACACACAATGTCACACACGTCACACGGCCGCGCACACACACAATGTCACACACGTCACCGGCCGCACACACACACGATGTCACACACGTCACGGCCGCACACACACATGTCACACACGTCACCGGCTGCACACACACATGGGATGTCACACACGTCACCGGCAGCACACACACGTGATGTCACACACGTCACCGGCCGCACACACACACGGGATGTCACACAAGTCACCGGCCGCGCACACACACACGATGTCACACACGTCACCGGCCGCACACACACACGATGTCACACACGTCACCGCACACACATACGATGTCACACACGTCACCAGCCGCACACACACGGGATGCCACACACGTCACCAGCCGCACACACACACGGGATGTCACACACGTCACCGGCCACACACACACACGTCACCAGCCGAACACACACGATGTCACACACGTCACCAGCCGCACACACACACACACACGGGATGTCATACACGTCACCGGCCGCACACACACACACACGATGTCACACACGTCACCGGCCGCACACACACACGATGTCACACACGTCACCAGCCGCACACACACACGATGTCACACACGTCACCGGCCGCACACACACGGGATGTCACACACGTCACCGGCCGCACACACACGATGTCACACACGTCACCGGCCGCACACACACACATGATGTCACACACGTCACCGGCCGCACACACACACAATGTCACACACGTCACTGGCCGCACACACACGTGATGTCACTGGCCACACACACACGATGTCACACACGTCACGGCCGCACACACACGTGATGTCACACACGTCACCAGCCACACACACACGATGTCACACACGTCACCTGCCGCACACACACACGATGTCACACACGTCACCTGCCGCACACACACGTGATGTCACACACGTCACAAGCCACACACACACGATGTCACACACGTCACCTGCCGCACACACACACGATGTCACACACGTCACTGCCGCACACACACACGATGTCACACACGTCATCGGCCGCACACACACACAATGTCACACGTCACCGGCCGCACACAAACGTGATGTCACTGGCCACACACACACGTGATGTCACAGACGATGTCACTGGCCGCACACACACACGATGTCACACACGTCACCAGCCACACACCAATGTCACACACGATGTCACACACGTCATCGGCCGCACACACACAATGTCACTGGCCGCACACACACACGATGTCACACACGATGTCACACACGTTACCTGCCGCACACACACAATGTCACACACAACATCGGCCACACACACACACACACACGATGTCACACACGTCACCAGCCCACACACGATGTCACACACGATGTCACACACGTCACCGGCCGCACACACACGTGATGTCACACAAGTCACTGGCCGCACACACACGTGAGTCACACACATCACCGGCACACACACACACACACGATGTCACACACGTCACGGCCGCACACACACACACACACACACACACGTCACCGGCCACACACACATGATGTCACACACGTCACCGGCCACACACACACATGTCACACACGTCACCGGCCGCACACACACACACGGGATGTCATACACGTCACCGGCCGCACACACACACACACGATGTCACACACGTCACCGGCCGCACACACACACATGTCACACACGTCACCGGCCGCACACACACACACACACACACACATGTCACACACGTCATCGGCCGCGACACACACATGATGTCACACGTCACCGGCCGCACACACACACAATGTCACACACGTCATCGGCCGCACACACACATGATGTCACACATGTCACCGGCAGCACACACACACCACACAATGTCACACACGTCACCAACCGCACACACGATGTTGAAAACATCACGGCCGCACAAACACGATGTACACACACTCACGGCCGCACACACACACACGATGTCACACACGTCACGGGCCGCACACACACAGATGTCACACACGTCACTGGCCGCACACACACACAATGTCACACACGTCACCGGCCGCACACACACGATGTCACACACATCACCGGCCGCACACAACGATGTCACACATGTCACCAGCCGCACACACACACGATGTCACACACATCACCAGCCGCACACCCCCACGGGATGTCACACACGTCACTGGCCGCACACACACACGATGTCACACACGTCCACGGCCGCACACACACGATGTCACACACGTCACCGGCCGCACACACGATGTCCACACGTCACCGGCCGCACACACACGATGTCACACACGTCATTGGCCGCACACACACGATGTCACACACGTCATTGGCCGCACACACACGATGTCACACACGTCACCGGCCGCACACACACGATGTCACACACGTCACCGGCCGCACACACACACAATGTCACACACGTCATCGGCCGCACACACACACGATGTCACACACGTCACCGGCCGCACACACACGGGATGTCACACACGTCACCGGCCGCACACACACACGTGACGTCACACACGTCACCGGCCGCAACACACAATGTCACACACGTCACAGGCCGCACACACACATGATGTCACACACGTCACCGGCCGCACACACACATGGGATGTCCCCCACGTCACCGGCCGCGCACACACACATTATGTCACACACGTCACCGGCCGCACACACACATGATGTCACACACGTCACCGGCCGCACGCACACATGATGTCACACACGCACAATGTCACACACGTCACCGGCCGCACACACACGGGATGTCACACACGTCACCGACCGCACACACACATGATGTCACACACGTCACCGACCACACACACACATGGGATGTCACACACGTCACACGGCCGCACACACACGTGATGTCACACACGTCACCGGCCGCACACACACATGATGTCACACGTCACCGGCCACACACCACATGATGTCACACACGTCACCGGCCGCACACACACGTGACGTCACACACGTCACCGGCCGCAACACACACGTGACGTCACACACACGTCACCGGCCCGCACACACACGTGACGTCACACACACGTCACCGGCCGCACACACGTGATGTCACACACAACGTCACCGGCCGCACACACACGTCACACACACGTGACGTCTCACACACACACACAACGTCACCGGCCGCACACACACGATGTCACACACGTCACCTGCCGCACACCACACACGATGTCACACATGTCACCGGCCGCACACACGATGTCACACACGATGTCACACACATGTCACCGAGCCGCCACACACACGTGACATCACACACACACACAATGTCACCGGCCCACACACACGTGATGTCACACCACGTCATCGGCCGCACACACACGTGATGTCACACACGTCATCGGCCGCACACACACGTGATGTCACACACGTCATCGGCCGCACACACACGTGATGTCACACACGTCACCGGCCGCACACACACGTGACGTCACACACACAATGTCACTCCGGCCACACACACGTGATGTCACACACGTCACCGGCCACACACACATGATGTCACACACGTCATTGGCCGCACACACACGTGATGTCACACACGTCATTGGCCGCACACACACGTGATGTCACACACGTCACCGGCCGCACACACACGTGACGTCACACACACAATGCCACCGGTCACACACATGTGATGTCACACACGTCACCGGCCACACACACGTGATGTCACACACGTCATCGGCCGCACACACACGTGATGTCACACACGTCATCGGCCGCACACACACGTGACGTCACACACACAATGTCACTGGCCACACACACGTGATGTCACACACGTCACCGGCCGCACACACACGTGACGTCACACACACACGATGTCACACACGTCACCTGCCGCGCACACACACACAATGTCACACACGATGTCACACACGTCACCGGCCGAACACACACGATGTCACACACACACACGTCAGACACACGTGAACTCCACACACACACACACACCACACACGTCACCGGCCGCACACACACGTAGTCACACACACACGATGTCACACACATGACCTGCCGCACACACCATTCACACATGTCACCGGCCGCACACACGAGCCCGATGTCACACATGTCACCGGCCGCACACACACGTGACTCACACACATGCCGCCACACACCTATGTCACACACGTCATCGGCCGCACACACACGATGTCACACACGCACCGCCCACACACACACGTACGCACACACACACTGACGCCACACACACGATGTCACACACTACCGCCACACACACGATGTCACACGTCACCGCCACACACATCACAGACGCCACACACACGTGTCACACACGTCACCGGCCGCACACACACGTGATCACACACGTCACCGGCCGCACACACACGTGCACCACATCGCCCACACACACGATGTCACACACGTCAGCCGCACACATACACACACACATGCAGGCCACACACAACCGTCACCGCCACACACACGTGATGTCACACACGTCATCGCCGACACACACGATTCACACACGTCACGCGCCACATACGTCACACGTCATCGGCCGCACACAACACGATGTCACACAGTCACCGGCCGCACACACACGGCACAACACGATCAGTCACACACACGTCACGCCGCACACACACAGTGATGTCACACACGTCACGGCCCACACACACGTGAGTCACACACACATCACCGGCCACACACACGTGATGTCATCAAACACGTCACCGGCCCACACACACGATGTCACACACGTCACCGCGCACACACACACGATGTCACACCGTACCGCCCACACACACTGATGTCACACACAGTCACCGCCGCACACACACTGATGTCACACACGTCACGGCCGCACACACACGTGATCAAGTCAGCCACACAGTCACCGTCACCGGCCGCACACACACGTGAGTCACACACACATCCGGCCCACACACACGTGATGTCACACACACGACACCGCCCGCACACACAGTGATGTCACACAACGTCACCGGCCCACACACACACTGATGTCACACACGTCACGGCCGCACACACACGTGATGTCACACACAGTCACCGGCCGCACACACACGATGTCACACACGTCCCCACACAACACATGTCACCGCCGCACACACACGTGAGTCACACACGTCACGCCGCACACACACGTGATGTCCACACACGTCACGCCGCCACACACACGTGATGTCCACACACGTCACCGGCCGCACACACACACTGATGTCACACACGTCACCGCCCACCACACGTGATGCACACAGTCACCGGCCGCACACACACGTGATGTCACACACGTCACCGGCCGCACACACACGTGATGTCACACACGTCACGCCAACACACAGTCACACACGTCACGGCGCACACAACGTGATGTCACACACGTCACCGCACCGCCGCACACACACGTGATGTCACACACGTCACCGGCCGCACACACACGTGATGTCACACACACACGTCACCGGCCGCACACACACGTGATGTCCACACACGTCACCGGCCGCACACACACGTGATGTCACACACGTCACCGGCGCGCACACACACGTGAGTCACACACACGTCACCGGCCGCACACACACACGTGATGTCACACACGTCATCGGCCGCACACACACGTGATGTCACACACACACGTCACCGGCCGCACACACGTGATGTCACACACGTCATCGGCCGCACACACACGTGATGTCACACACGTCACCGGCCGCACACACACGTGACGTCACACACACACGTCACGGCCGCACACACACACGTGATGTCACACACGTCATCGGCCGCACACACACGTGATGTCACACACGTCATCGGCCGCACACACACGTGATGTCACACACACACGTCACCGGCCGCACACACGTGATGTCACACACGTCATCGGCCGCACACACACGTGATGTCACACACACACGTCACCGGCCGCACACACGTGATGTCACACACGTCATCGGCCGCACACACACGTGATGTCACACACGTCACCGGCAGGGTGGATAAAAATCATGATTTTTTTAAAAAAATCAAAAAAATCTGATTTTTTTGATTTAAATCGGATTTTTTTGATTTAAATCGGATTTTTTAATCAAGTTGTACACAAGCAAAACTTTGTCTTTTTGCAAATCAAATTATTTTACACAAATAAAAATATTAAAACAGTTGATGATTATGAAACCTAATAATTTTTATTTGCACTATTAAACAATCAGAATTGAACTACAGAGAGTAAGTACTTTTTAACAATAGCCTATCTCTAACGTTTGAAGTAAGCAAACATCTTCAGTGAATACATCAGTCCTTTAAGCCTACTGTTTATTTAGGACTTTTAATAGGAAAACTAGTTGTCCTGCTTTAGCAGTTCCTAAGCGGTTTCGGACTGTTGTGTGCACAAAACCAAATGAAGAAAACAATCTCTCTACTCCTGCCGATGAAGGCGATGCAGTCAGTAGCTGAGTAGCTACATTTATTATCTTCGCTGGAAGAACAAGTGATTGCGACTTCCACCAGTCCAGTGGTTTTAGTTCATTAACGACGTTATCTGCAAACATGTATTTTTGAAATGGTTCAGATTCACACTTCAATTTCAGCACAGTTGCCACAATGTCATGGTTAGTATTGGCGAGCCACTCCATTGCAGAGTTGATTTCTGCCTCAGATAGTTTTTTCCCTCTGTAGATGGGATGCAAGATATTGGCTAAATAGTGTTCTTCTTTTAATGCTTGGTCCTTGCGGTGGTGTACTGCAACCTTTACATTGTTTGAGAGGTTCAAGCGATCTAGCGAACCTTCTAAATCTTTCCAAACTTCTGTGGCATCAGCTATGGTTGCAGTATCTTTCTGCATTTTATCCAACGCAATAGATATTGGTTTTAACCTTTCCAAAAGGTCCTCGGCATTTCTCTTCACACCAAGATTTAATACTTTGCTTCGTATATTAGCATCAATTTTATCCCGATGTGTTTCACAAATGGACACTAATTTTGACCAGTTGTTAATAAACAGTTCCAAGCATTCAGCCAAGGTATTCCATCTAACATCTTGTGGTAGAACCAACTTCAGTCCTCCCATTTCCTTGTAGGTTGCATGTGCAAAATGATTATTGCGGAAATATTTAACAATTTCTACAACATGTTCCTTGACACCCGAAATATGCAGGTCTTTTGCCAAAAGATGCAACAAATGGGCAGAACAACCGTATGTAATGACATTTGTGTCATCCTCATGTGCCAGTTCCGCTCGCATTTTTGCCACATTGCTTGCGTTATCAGTAACTAAGCTCCTTACTTTACATCCAAACTGTTCTTGGCATTGGTGAATTGAGTTCTTAGCAATTTCAAGTAAATATTCAGCAGTATGTGAATTTCCAGATGTGTCGATTGTGTCTGTAAGGTAAGTTTCACCATCTTCTGTTGTGACACAAGTGCAAATTATGGGGTCGTTGTGGATGTTGCTCCAACCATCCAAGCTCATGTTAACAACTTTGTCTTTCAAATATTTTGTACAAGCCGCTCTTTCTTTGTCGTATTCAGCCTGAAGATGTTTTCCTGAGATATCAAATCTACTTGGTGGTTTGTAGCCTGGTCTTATTCCTTCCATCATTTGTACAAACAATGGGTGTTCAACTAGTCGGAAAGAAGAATTGGTTGCAAATATGAATTTAGCAATTAATTCATCAAAATGTTCTTTCTGGCTCGTCGTAGTCTTTAAGAGGAATTTTTCTACACTTTGCACGCAAAGTTTTTTGTTGGGCTGCTTTGTTGAAAGTTGTACCCAGATATTGATTGTCACGTGCAGCACAAGCCATATTTGACCCTGAAAGCACAGTAATTAAAAATATAATTCGACTGCGTATTTGAAGAAATATAACGAAAATATTTTGAAACAAACTTTTTGAACAATGTAATGGTCCTCGTCCTATAAGGGCTGTCTCAAAAGTTATGCTACTCAAGTTTCCGGTGAAGTTGCTGTAATACTAGTAATATCAGAGCAACTGAAAAAAATTATGTCACAAAAGTTTTAAAAATGTTTTTTTTAAAAAAATGTTCAATTTGGCAGACTTCAAAAGTGAATTGTAGCCTACAATAAAAAAAAATAGGCGTATACACACTCTTTTATTTTTACTTAACGTTAATCTTCTGTGAAATATTGCCTTAACATAAATTTAAATTCTATACTCCAGAACTAGTGCTAGAAATGTTTCTTTTCATAGACTTTAACCATCCCAGTAAAACGTCTGTTAAAATAGGTTGTAATTGCCAGACTTACCACTAGTGCTAGGGTCCTGGTGCATAAGAAGCTGTGGGGGTTCATTGACATTAGTTGTATCACTATCAACATCTTCATTTCCCTTCTGGTTGCAGTTTTCATAATGTGATTTCAAACGGCAAACAAGTCCTTGGATATCCTTTTGACAGTATTTGCACTTTGCTCTCCCACCTTTCTTTCCAAGCTCTGCTGGCATCTCAACAAAAAACCCAAATAGGGTCCCTCTTACGACCTGCCATGGCTCACGCAGATCACTTCTGAAGTTTGATTGTTACTACAGCCAAGTACTGCTGACTGACTATCCAACAAGTTTGGGCATGTCAACTGAATGGAAAAAGAAACTGAAACCAAGCTACAGAAAGTGAAACCAAGCTAGAAGTGTGGAGTTAATTGAACAATGATTGAAAGTTTTAGATTTTAATCGTGATTTATATTAAAAAAATCTTTTGATTTAAATCAATCCACCCTGGTCACCGGCCGCACACACACGTGATGTCACACACGTCACCGGCCGCCCACACACATGATGTCACACACGTCACCGGCCACACACACGTGACGTCACACACACACGTCACCGGCCGCACACACACGTGATGTCACACACGTCATCGGCCGCACACACACGTGATGTCACACACGTCATCGGCCGCACACACACGTGATGTCACACACACACGTCACCGGCCGCACACACGTGATGTCACACACGTCATCGGCCGCACACACACGTGATGTCACACACGTCATCGGCCGCACACACACGTGATGTCACACACGTCACCGGCTACACACACGTGATGTCACACACGTCATCGGCCGCACACACACGTGATGTCACACACGTCATCGGCTGCACACACACGTGATGTCACACACGTCACCGGCCGCACACGTCATCGGCCGCACACACACGTGACGTCACACACATCACCGGCCGCACACACACGTGATGTCACACACGTCACCGGCCGCACACACACGTCACACACACACGTCACCGGCCGCACACACACGTGATGTCACACACGTCACCGGCCGCCCACACACATGATGTCACACACGTCACCGGCCACACACACGTGACGTCACACACACACGTCACCGGCCGCACACACACGTGATGTCACACACGTCATCGGCCGCACACACACGTGATGTCACACACGTCATCGGCCGCACACACACGTGATGTCACACACACACGTCACCGGCCGCACACACGTGATGTCACACACGTCATCGGCCGCACACACACGTGATGTCACACACGTCATCGGCCGCACACACACGTGATGTCACACACGTCACCGGCTACACACACGTGATGTCACACACGTCATCGGCCGCACACACACGTGATGTCACACACGTCATCGGCTGCACACACACGTGATGTCACACACGTCACCGGCCGCACACGTCATCGGCCGCACACACACGTGACGTCACACACATCACCGGCCGCACACACACGTGATGTCACACACGTCACCGGCCGCACACACACGTCACACACACACGTCACCGGCCGCACACACACGTGATGTCACACACGTCACCGGCCGCACACACACGTGATGTCACACACGTCACCGGCCGCACACACATGTCACACACGTCACCGGCCGCACACACACGTGATGTCACACACGTCACCGGCCGCACACACACGTCACACACACACGTCACCGGCCACACACACATGATGTCACACACGTCACCGGCCACACACACATGATGTCACACACGTCACCGGCCGCACACACACACATCACACACGTCACCGGCCGCACACACACGTGATGTCACACACGTCACCGGCCACACACACATGATGTCACACACGTCACCGGCCGCACACACACGTGATGTCACACACGTCATCGGCCGCACACACACGTGATGTCACACACGTCACCGGCCGCACACACACGTCACACACACACGTCACCGGCCACACACACACGTGATGTCACACACGTCACCGGCCGCACACACACGTGATGTCACACACGTCATCGGCCGCACACACACGTGATGTCACACACGTCACCGGCCGCACACACACGTCACACACAACACGTCACCGGCCGCACACACACGTGATGTCACACACGTCACCGGCCGCACACACACGTGACGTCACACACACAATGTCACCGGCCGCACACACACGTGATGTCACACACGTCACCGGCTGCACACACGTGACGTCACACACACAATGTCACCGGCCGCACACACACGTGATGTCACACACGTCATCGCCCGCACACACACGTGATGTCACACACGTCACCGGCCACACACACACATGATGTCACACACGTCACCGGCCGCACACACACGTGATGTCACACACGCGTCACCGGCCGCACACACACGTGACGTCACACACACGTCACCGGCCGCACACACACGTGACGTCACACACACGTCACCGGCCGCACACACGTGAGTCACACACACGTCACCGGCCGCACACACACGTGAGTCACACACACGTCACCGGCCGCACACACACGTGACGTCACACACACGTCACCGGCCGCACACAACGTGATGTCACACACGTCACCGGCCGCACACACGTGATGTCACACACACGTCACCGGCCGCACACACACGTGACGTCACACACACGTCACCGGCCGCACACAACGTGAGTCACACACACGTCACCGGCCGCACACACGTGATGTCACACACACGTCACCGGCCGCACACACACGTGACGTCACACACACGTCACCGGCCGCACACACGTGATGTCACACACACGTCACCGCGCCGCACACACACGTCACCGGCCGCACACACGTGATGTCACACACACGTCACCGGCCGCACACACACGTGACGTCACACACACGTCACCGGCCGCACACACGTGATGTCACACACACGTCACCGGCCCACGGCACACACACGTCACCGGCCGCACACACACGTGAGTCACACACACGTCACCGGCCGCACACACACGTGATGTCACACACATCCCCGCCGACACGACCCACCGGCCGCACACACGTGACGTCACACACACGTCACCGGCCGCACACACACGTGACGTCACACACGCCCCGCGACAGGATTCACACACACGTCACGCCCCACACACAACGTCACCGCGCCACACGGGATCACACACGTCACCGGCCGCACACACACGTTCACTCACCGGGCCCGCACACACGTAGTCACACACGACGTCACACACGGCCGCACCACATCACACCGTCACCGGCCGCACACACACGGTGTCACACACGTCACGGCCACACCGGCCGCACACACACGTGATGTCCACACACGTCACCGGCCGCACACACACGTGATGTCACACACGTCACCGGCCGCACACACGTGAGTCCACACACGTCACCGGCCGCACACACACGTGATGTCACACACACGTCACCGCACTGGCCACACACGTCACACCACGTGATGTCACACACGTCACCGGCCGCCACACACGTGATGTCACACACACGTCACCGGCCGCACACACTGATGTCACACGTCCCACCGGCCCGGCCGCACACACACGTGATGTCACACACACGTCACCGGCCGCACACACACGTGATGTCACACACACGTCACCGGCCGCACACACGTGACGTCACACACACGTCACCGGCCGCACACACACGTGACGTCACACACACGTGACGTCACACACACGTCACCGGCCGCACACACGTCACCGGCCGCACACACACGTCACCGGCCGCACACACGTGATGTCACACACACGTCACCGGCCGCCACACACGTCACCGGCCGCACACACACGTGATGTCACACACGTCACCGGCCGCACACACACGTGATGTCACACACGTCACCGGCCGCACACACACGTGATGTCACACACACGTCACCCGGCCGCACACACGTGACGTCACACACACGTCACCGGCCGCACACACACGTGACGTCACACACGTCACCGGCCGCACACACACGTGACGTCACACACACGTCACCGGCCGCACACACACGTGATGTCACACACGTCACCGGCCGCACACACACGTGATGTCACACACGTCACCGGCCGCACACACACGTGATGTCACACATACGTCACCGGCCGCACACACGTGACGTCACACACACGTCACCGGCCGCACACACACGTGACGTCACACACACGTCACCGGCCGCACACACGTGACGTCACACACACACACGGGATATCTGTTCTAGTACATGAGGAGACATGAATGACGTCACGAAGGCTTCTCGTCAGTGACGTCAGAGATCTACTACCGTCTCCTATATAACTGTGCGCACCGGCGGGCGCGGGGTCCGGATACTCCCGGATAACGGGCCCTCAGCATTACCTGCAGCTTCCGCAATTCTCCGGCTATTTCCCGGTGTCGTGATCCATCCTTCTGATTGGTCAGAGCTGACGTCAGTCACTTATCTGACTTGGCATTTACAGCAAGAGGCGGTGTCCTGTTCGCAGTACGATCATTGGCCAACATAACCAATCAGCATGGCGCTGTCTTTGCTTAGCAACAGCAAGAACCCACACTGTGCTGCGGGCTTTGGCCGTCGGCATTTTCCTCGAGACCGGAAATCATTCATTAAAGACGATCTTACGAAAATGGCGCGTGATAGAGCACAAATTCTCGGTCCGGTGAATCATGCATCCAGCCTGTTGTTTCTGAGCTGAGTCAGTCACTATCGAGCTAACGAAGGACGGTCTGAGCAGTACGACATGAGCCAACGTAGATCGCACGATGCTGCTGTACAACGAGAAGTGACCCGGCCGGATGTCCGCGCATGTCCTAGCGGACGTAACATGCTGAGGACGGTCTGAGCACGATGCGAGCGACTGGTCAGAGCCAGGAACGGGCAGTTGTCTCTCCATGGTATCCCAGCCTGAACACAGCGCCAGCCCGGGCACCAAGGTACTAGACCGCATGGGTCGCTGTCCTGACGCACCGATAACTGAGCGCAGCGTACTGAGCCACTGAGCTGAGTGCACGGCGATCTCTGAGCACAACCGGATCATGAGCGCACGGATCACTGAGCGCACTGGATCACTGAGTGCATCGGTCACTGAGCACACCGGATCACTGAGCGCACTGGATCACTGAGCGCACCGGATCACTGAGCGCACGGATCACTGAGCGCACCGGATCACTGAGCGCACGTCACTGAGCCACCGGATCACTGAGCGCACGGATCACTGAGCGCACTGGATCACTGAGCGCACTGGATCACTGAGGCAATCGGAGTCACTGAGCCACCGGATCACTGAGCGCACGGATCACTGAGCGCACGGTCACTGAGTGCATCGGGTCACTGAGCACACCGGATCACTGAGCGCACTGGATCACTGAGCGCACTGGATCACTGAGTGCATCGGGTCACTGAGCACACCGGGATCACTGAGCACGGATCACTGAGGCACGGATCACTGAGCGCACACGGATCACTGAGGCACCGGATCACTGAGCGCACCGGATCACTGAGCGCACCGGATCACTGAGCATGGTCACTAGCACACTCGGGTCACTGAGCACACGGATCACTGAGCGCACTGGATCACTGAGCGCACTGGATCACTGAGTGCATCGGGTCACTGAGCACACCGGATCACTGAGCGCATCGGGTCACTGAGCGCACCGGATCACTGAGTGCATCGGGTCACTGAGCGCAACGGTCACTGAACGCACCGAGATAACTGAGCGCACCGGATCACTGAGCCACCGGATCACTGAGGCACCGGATCACTGAGCGCACCGGATCACTGAGCGCACTGGATCACTGAGTGCATCGGGCGTCACTGAGCACACCGGATCACTGAGCGCACTGGATCACTGAGCGCACTGGATCACTGAGTGCATCGGGTCACTGAGCACACCGGATCACTGAGCGCACTGGATCACTGAACGCACCGGATAACTGAGCGCAGCGGATAACTGAGCACACCGGATCACTGAGCACACCGGATCACTGAGCGCACTGGATCACTGAGCGCACGGATCACTGAGCGCACTGGATCACTGAATGCATCGGGTCACTGAGCACACCGGATCACTGAGCGCATCGGGTCACTGAGCGCAGCGGATAACTGAGCTGAGTGCACCGGATCTCTGAGCGCACTGGATCACTGAGCGCACTGGATCACTGAGTGCATCGGGTCACTGAGCACACCGGGTCACTGAACGCAAACGGATAACTGAGCGCAGCGGATAACTGAGCTGAGTGCACCGAATCTCTGAGCACACCGGATCACTGAGCGCACTGGATCACTGAGCGCATCGGGTCACTGAGCACACCGGGTCACTGAGCGCATCGGGTCACTGAGCGCAGCGGATCACTGAGCGCATCGGGTCACTGAGCGCACCGGATCACTGAGCGCATCGGGTCACTGAGCGCACTGGATCACTGAGCGCACTGGATCACTGAGCGCACCGGATCACTGAGCGCACCGGATCACTGAGCACACCGGATCACTGAGCGCACCGGATCACTGAGCGCACTGGATCACTGAGCGCACCGGGTCACTGAGCGCATCGGGTCACTGAGCGCACGGATCACTGAGCGTATTGGGTCACTGAGCGCACCGTATCACTGAGCGCACCGTATCACTGAGCGCATCGGGTCACTGAGACGCACCGGATCACTGAGCGCACCGGATCACTGAGCACACCGGATCACTGAGCGCATCGGGTCACTGAGCGCACCGGATCACTGAGCGCACCGGATCACTGAGCGCATCGGGTCACTGAGCGCACCGGATCACTGAGCGCACCGGATCACTGAGCGCATAGCGACGGTCACTGAGCGCACCGGATCACTGAGCGCACGGATCACTGAGCGCATCGGATCACTGAGCGCACCGGATCACTGAGCGCATTGGGTCACTGAGCGCACCGGTATCACTGAGCGCACGTATCACTGAGCGCACCGGATCACTGAGCGCACCGTATGACCACGGTACTGAGCGCACCGGATCACTGAGCGCATCGGGATCACTGAGCGCACGTCATGAGGCACGGTCACTGAGCGCACGGATCACTGAGCGCCACCGGATCACTGAGCGCACCGGATCACTGAGCGCATCGGGTCACTGAGCGCACGATATGAGCGCTTGGTCACTGAGCGCACGATACTGAGCGCAGGGTCACTAGCACCGGATCACGGTTGAGCATCGGGTCATGCCACCGGATCATGACCACGGATCATGAGCGACGGTACTGAGCGCATGGTCACTGAGCGCACGGTACTGAGGAGTCAACGACGGGTATAAATACTGAGCGCACGATACTGAGCACACTGATCATGGTGAGCGCAGGATCACTGAGCGCATGGTCATGAGCACGGACGACTGAACTGAGCGCACGGTCACTGAGCCAGATCATAGGACGTCACTGAGCGCACGGTCACTGAGCGCACGGATCACTGAGCCGCATAGCGATGGTCACTGAGCACACGGATCACTGAGCGCATGGATCAAGCGCATGTCATGACGCCACGGAGCATGGGCGGATACTGAGCGCACGGTCACTGGCGCACGGATCACTGAGCGCACGGATCACGAGCGATCGAGGCACGGATCACGAGCGCATGGGTACTGAGCGCACGGGTCACTAGCGCACGGGTCATGAGCGCACGGATATGAGCGCATCGGGTCACTGACGCCGATCTGAGCGAGGTCACTGAGGCACAGGATCACTGAGCGATGGATCACTGAGGCACGGTCCTGAGCGCACGGTCCGAGGATGAGCGCACCGGATCACTGAGCGCACGGATCACTGAGCGACTGGTCACTGAGCGCACGGTCACTGACGCACGGATCATGAGCGCATGGGTCACTGAGCGCACCGGATCACTGAGCGCACGGTCACTGAGCGCACGGTCACTGAGCGCACGGATCACTGAGACGGGTCACTGGCACGGATCACTGAGCGCACGGTCACTGAGGCACGGATAGCGTACTGAGCGCACGGTCACTGAGCGCACGGATCACTGAGCGCACGGTATCACTGAGCGCATCGGTCACTGAGCGCAACGGGTCACTGAGCGCACCGGATCACTGAGCGCATCGTTCACTGAGCCAGGTCACTGAGCGCACGGATCACTGAGCGCACGGTCACTGAGGCAGGTCACTGAGCACGGATCACTGAGCGCATCGGATCACTGAGCGCACGGTCACAGCGATCGGATCACTGAGCGCACGGTCACTGAGCCACACGGATCACTGAGCGCACGGATCACTGAGCGCATCGGATCATGAGCGCACGGGTCACTGAGCGCACACGGATCACTGAGCCACGGATCACTGAGCGCACTGGATCACTGAGCGCACGGTCACTGAGCGCACGTACTGAGCGCACGGATCACTGAGCGCACTGGTCACTGAGGCATCGGATCACTGAGCGCACTGGATCACTGAGCGCACCGGATCATGAGCGCACGGATCACTGAGCACTGATCACTGAGCGCATGGTCACTGAGCGCACCGGATCACTGAGCGATCGGGTCACTAGAGCCACGGTCACTGAGCCACTGATCACTGAGCGCATCGGGTCACTGAGCCACCGGATCACTGAGCCATGTATCACTGAGCCATCGGTCATGAGCGCACGGATCACTGAGCCACTGTATCACTGAGCCACGGTCACTGAGCGCACGGATCACTGAGCGCACTGGATCACTGAGCGCACGGATCACTGAGCGTCACTGGATCACTGAGCGCACGGATCACTGAGCGCACGGATCACTGAGCGCATCAGAGCAGGTCACTGAGCGCACCGGATCACTGAGCGCATCGGATCACTGAGCACCGGATCACTGAGCGCATGCGGATCACTGAGCGCACGGTCATGAGCCTGTCACTGAGCGCACGATCACTGAGCGCATGGTCACTGAGCGCATGGTCACTGAGCGCACCGGTCACTGAGCGCACTGATCACTGAGCGCACTGATCACTGAGCGCACTGTATATGAGCGCATGGATCACTGAGCGCATCGGGTCACTGAGCGCACGGATCACTGAGCGCACGGATCACTGAGCGCACGGGTCACTGAGCGCACGGATCACTGAGGCATCGGTCACTGAGCGCACCGGATCACTGAGCTCACTGATCACTAGCCATCGGGTCACTGAGCGCATCGGGTCACTGAGCGCACGGATCACTGAGCTCAGCGGATAACTGACTGAGCGCACCGGATCACTGAGCACACCGGATCACTGAGCGCACTGGATCACTGAGTGCATCGGGTCACTGAGCACACCGGATAACTGAGCGCACCGGATCACTGAGCGCACGGATCACTGAGCGCACCGGGTCACTGAGCGCACCGGATAACTGAGCGCACCGGATCACTGAACGCACCGGATAACTGAGCGCAGCGGATAACTGAGCTGAGCGCACCGGATCTCTGAGCACACCGGATCACTGAGCGCACTGGATCACTGAGTGCATCGGGTCACTGAGCACACCGGATCACTGAGCGACCGGATCACTGAGCACATCGGGTCACTGAGCACACCGGATCACAGCGCACTGGATCACTGAGCGCATCGCACCGGATACACTGAGCGCATCGGGTCACTGAGCACACCGGATCACAGCGCACTGGATCACTGAGCGCATCGGGTCACTGAGCACACCGGATCACTGAGCGCATCGGATCACTGAGCGCATCGGGTCACTGAGCGCACGGATCACTAAACGCATCGGGTCACTGAGCACACCGGATCACTGAGCGCACCGGGTCACTGAGCACACCGGATCACTGAGCGCACCGGATCACTGAGCGCATTGGTCACTGAGCGCACGTATCACTGAGTGCACCGTATCACTGAGCGCACCGTATCACTGAGCGCACCGGATCACTGAGCGCACCGGATCACTGAGCGCACCGGATCACAGCGCATCGGGTCACTGAGCGCATCGGGTCACTGAGCGCATCGGGTCACTGAGCGCACCGGATCACTGAGCGCACCGGATCACTGAGCGCACGGATCACAGCGCACACTGAGCGCACCGGATCACTGAGCGCATCGGGTCACTGAGCACACCGGATCACTGAGCGCACCGGGTCACTGAGCGCATCGGGTCACTGAGCGCACGGATCACTGAGCGCATTGGGTCACTGAGCGCACCGTATCACTGAGCGCACCGTATCACTGAGCGCATCGGGTCACTGAGCGCACCGGATCACTGAGCGCACCGGATCACTGAGCGCACTGGATCACTGAGCGCACCGGATCACTGAGTGCACTGGATCACAGCGCATCGGGTCACTGAGCGCACGGATCACTGAGCGCACCGGATCACTGAGCGCACGTATACTGAGCGCACCGGATCACTGAGTCACTGAGCGCACCGGATCACTGAGCGCAACCGGATTACTGAGCGCACGGATCACTGAGCGCACCGGATCACTGAGCGCACTGGATCACTGAACGCACGGATCACTGAGCGCACCGATCACTGAGCGCAC
>JARQOD010003211.1:0-67600 GCA_033576555.1 Oophaga sylvatica | reverse complement strand
ATTTTTCTCCCCATGAAGCTCATTTGTATAGATGTCTTAGTCGCCATATCCCCTGATGAACCTGAAAGGAGAAACCCGGGGGGAAAAGGGCCTTATCTATCGGGAAAGGACCAGATGCATATTTTATTGGGAATGAATTTTGGAGGCAATCTCCATTCAAAGGGGTTGAGATCATTCCTTTTACATACTGCTCAACACGTTTAAATTCTTCCAGACAAATGATTACAATGAGCGATGCATCCCTTTGATTTAGGTAAAATTTTTCTTGCTCTTGGGTGCAGAAAAAACTATATTGTCTGGTTTATTTTTATTTTCCCTTATTTTTTAGTCCCTATTGACTTTACTCCTATTATATCTGTATCCTCACTGTTTTTTTGGAGGAGGGTTAATTTGTTTTGGGGTTTCCCCTTTTTAAAATTTTGGTTCATTAAAGGTTAATTTTTACACCCCCAAATTTTTTTTTGCGCATACATTGAAACCATTTTGGGGTATACCTCTTTTGTATTGTTTTATTGCATTTATATTTTGGAGCATGGCTGGCTTCCTAACGACTGGAATAGTACTAATCTTTGCTTACTGAAGTAAAGGAATTTTTTCTGACGTGATTTTCAGCAAAAGAAAATACCCCATCCTTTAACTTGCATTTAAAGAATTGACTAAGTATATAAAAACCAGATATGTCCGGTGGGAAAGAACAAGGGGGGGAATATTACTAAAACCGTTTTCCCCACGCCATTTGAAAATTTTCATTGGCACCGGGCTTGAGATATAAGAGCCCCTGATTTTTTGAGAAAAGGGGAAAGAAAAGCCATAAATTCACTAAAGTTTATGCTTTCACTTGATGATGAACTATAAATTTAATAAATGTAAGAGATTTTAAAAAGATCAAATTGAGGTCACAAAAAAAATTTTCTTCAAAGCAGAATTTTCTGCAAAAGAATTAGGTGTACAGAATACTCTTGAACGCTTTCAGTATCACCTGAAAGAAAGGAAACACAAACAATTTATCGTGACCTACAAGATTTTAAAGAAAACAAGGCCTATCTCTTTCCCAATAGACCATCTGAACCTGTTTACACCTCAACAGATACTGAAGCATCTGACATTGAGGGTAACCACAAATCACAGAGGGGTAGACAACGTGGTCGGGGTGGATATCGGAGAAGGGGTTACGATCGGAGATCTAACTATTCTGCCGGTCCAAACTACTCTACTGGTCCTAACCCCTCAACCTCTACTTCTGCTTCTTTTTTAGAGCAAGGTTACCCCTTACGGAGCAGATCAAACCCCACAGGCACACCATTTCAAGGGGAAACCCACAGGTCATAAATTTATCAGATAGAGTTCTAACTGAAACCGAAATGTGTGTGCTAAGTAAAGGGTTGTCTTTTGTTCCGTCTAGTAATTTTGACTCATTTGAGGTACGAAGGACCTCAATTTATTTGTCAGGAAACTTAAATGGAAGAAATTTCATATTCAATCTCAAAAAAGGACGTGTGATGAATTAGGGGTTTCTGACTCCCTCCTGGAGGATATTAGAGTCCTGTATAACCTCTCTGACACTGACTCTAGTTTAAGTGGTAAAGGTCCTTTTACAGATCTTAAATGCAAGAGTAAAAAAATGCCACCTCCCCAATCAGACCTTACGTCGATCGATTATTTTTTGAATTTGGTTTCTAAAGACATACAGAAACTTGGTGAATTTCCTTCATTTACCCAATATAATTTGACCCGTCAGGAAATGATGGCACTTAAAGATCTGGAAAAAGATCAAGACATTACCATTAAAAGTTCTGACAAAGGTGGTAATTTAGTAGTACTTAATTCTTCAGAGTATAAGAAAATGTGCCTTAATATTTTGAACAACAGAGAGTGTTACTGTGTTCTTTCTTCTGACCCTACTATGGTATTCACTAAGGAGTTAAGACAAATTATATTGAATGGCCTCTCAATAGGGGCTATAGACAAAAATGAGAGTGAATTTATTTTACCTAAGTTTCCCACATTGGCTACATTCTATTGTCTCCCCAAGGTACACAAAGGGGTCGATCCCCTTAAGGGGAGACCAATTGTGTCAGGTGTGAGCAGCCTTACGAAAAATCTGGGCATTTATCTTGACAAAATTTTAAATCCATTTGTTCTTGCCCTTAGCTCATACACGAGGGACACAACTGATTTATTGAGTAAAATCGATGGAGTGGTTATGGAACCCGATACTATTCTTGCAAGTATCGATGTGGAGGCACTTTATTCATCTATTCCCCATGTTAAAGGGATTGAGGCAACTGAATACTTTTTAAAGAGTAGAGGTTCACAGTTTAAGGCACATAACATCTTTGTCTGCGATTGTCTACATTACCTATTGACACATAATTTTTTTGTGTTTGATCGCAAATTTTACCACCAGCTCAGGGGTACTGCGATGGGGAGCCCTTGTGCCCCCTCGTATGCTAATTTACTCCTGGCTGGTGGGAGGAGACAGTGATTTTCGGTGCAAATGGTGTCGTCGGAGCTGAAAAGGCTCTTTTATGGTTGAGATTTATTGACGACGTTTTTATCATTTGGAAAGGTACAGGAGAATCTTTTGCTGAATTTGTCAGGAGTCTAAATGTGAACGACATTGGTTTGAGTTTCACATATGAATGGAATCCATCAAAACTGCCATTCCTCGATGTGGTTATTGAGAAGAACTATGATGGAACCCTGAGTACCAGCATTCATAGGAAAACCTACGGCCACTAATTCTCTTCTGAGATGGGAGAGCAGTCATCCTTTGGCCCAGAAGAAAGGTATACCTAAGGGCCAATATACAAGGATACGTAGAAATTGCTCAGATGATAATAATTTCAGATATCAAGCAAATGATCTACGAAATAGATTTTTGGATAGAGGTTATCCTGATCATGTGTTGAAAGGAGCCTATAATGATATCAAAATAAAAAACAGGATGGAATTACTGACTCAATCCCTAAACAAGAAGATGAATTTCTGGGTCTTAGATTTATCACCACATATAATAACGGGGCCGATGATCTAAGGCGGATTTTGAAAAACCATTGGCCTATCCTGAAAATGGATCAGGACATTGGCGATCTCTTGCCTAGTCATCCCCAAATTACCTTTCGTAAAGGGAGGTCCTTAAAGGATAGACTGGTCAAGAGCCACTTTGTAAATGCTGAAAAAACAACATGGCTTAAATCCAACGTTGTGGGGTGTTTCAAATGTAGTGGTTGTATTGCCTGTAAAAACATGGAAGTTGGCAAACAATTTTTTGCATCTGACAACTCAAGGAAATTTGAGATCACCTCTTTTATCAACTGCAGGAGTGAAGGTGTCATTTACAGGGCTATTTGTATATGTGGTATGATCTATGTGGGAAAGACCATTAGAGAGTTCAGGAGGAGAATTGGTGAGCACATGAGAGATATAGCGAGGAAGATGGATACACCTGTGGCCAGGCATATCAATCTCAAGCATGGGGGGGACCCTAATGCAATAAAATTCATGGGCATTGATAAAGTACCCAGACCTATTCGTGGTGGTGACTGGGACAATTTAATATTACAACGAGAGACAAAGTGGATTTTTCGACTAAA
Organism: Oophaga sylvatica; assembly: GCA_033576555.1. Lineage (NCBI taxonomy): Eukaryota > Metazoa > Chordata > Amphibia > Anura > Dendrobatidae > Oophaga > Oophaga sylvatica. The sequence continues at coordinate 64,004 of JARQOD010003211.1, read as the reverse complement.
AACTGTCTCTCCATATGGTTTAAATGAACAACTTTCCTACTCCTGCTTTCTCTAGTATAGGGTCGTGCAGGGTGATTTAGTTAGGGTCAGCCGCCGTGGACCGGGGGGGCCACCTGCGCAGGTATTTAGGGCTCCAACCTCCGCTGCTAGGTAGGGTCGGATGGAAATAGGTACCTGATAGGGATCTGTCAGGCTTTTCTTTTTCCTTTTTTTCCCTTCCAAAATTGAAATGTTATTTTTATTATGACCTATGGATGCTGGTCTCCATATTTGATTATGTATTTTATATCCTTTAAAACTTCCTCAAATACATCAATGAAATTATCAAAGTATCGTTCCATAGTGTGGTAAGCCAGCCGAAGCTCCAATTATTATTTTTTCTACATAGAAGGATTTTTCCTTCTTCTCCATATCTATATTTTGGATTGGAGTACCATGGGACACCTCATGTGGATGCTCCTTGAATATATTTTTTTGATTTACCTCTTAGTGCGAGAGGATCAATCTCCAATTTCTTTCGTTTGGGGATTTGTATACTATGTCTGTGTTAATAACGGTATTGAATGAGTTAAAATGAGCTAAAATGATCTTGCGCGCCCTTTTTTATGTTTCTATATGGTTAATGTCAGATTTTGGTGAACTATTGAATGTCTCCTAAGATGGCATGATTTTGGTCGCAATAAGTGATACTGGTTCAAATAATATTTAATGACGCCATTTGGGACGCAATATATTTGTATTTTGATGCTTCTGTTGTGTAGTGACAACTTTTATATTAGCGTTATACCTTCGTCGCAATTTGCGATTTAATTCAACGTCCCATGATTTTGGTCGCAATAAGTGATACTGGTTAAAATAATATTTAATGACGCCATTTGGGACGCAATATATTTGTATTTTGATGCTTCTGTTGTGTAGTGACAACTTTTATATTAGCGTTATACCTTCGTCGCAATTTGCGATTTAATTCAACGTCCCAATATAGGACACAACACAATTGTGCGTTCTGTGTTATTCTTGAAATGTGCGAACTGAATTTATACATCGTAAGCCACTTAATTTGTATCACGCATGCGTGCGGTGGTTTTTACATCACAGAGTGGGACGCCAATGACGTAGTCTCAGTAGACCGACGGTCCAATGAATGCGATTACCGGAAGTCACTAAATGCGCATGCGCCACTAATATAGGGCGCGCGATCACTATTTGGCAAACGGTGGATCGCTATATGCATTTCGTTATATGTGGCGTGCGTTTCAACATGATTATGAGCTCATTGAACAGGCATGTATTTTTAAACCATGCACATCACGTTTGATTGGTGATTCATTATTTTGTTTTGCACTGATTGGTTTGAATGGTGGTGGGAGTGTCTTATTAATTGATATAAGGAGGAGTTATATGATTTTTCTCCCCATGAGAGCAATGCATTTGATATAGATGTCTCTAGTCGCCATATCCCCTGATGAATCCTGAAAGGAGGAAACGCGTTGGGAAAGGGCCTTATCTACTCTGGAAATGACCAGATGCATATTTTATTAGGAGATGAATTTTGGAGCGCATATCTCCATTCAAATGGGTGAGATCATTCCTTTTATACATACTGTCTCACACACGTTTGATTGCGTTCCAGACAAATGACTTACAAATGAGCGATGCATACACTTGCATTTAGGTAGTCAATTTCTTGCTCTTGCGGTGCAGAGCAAACTACAAGTTGTCTGGTTTATATTTATATCTCCTATATTTTGTAGTCCCTATTGGACTTTACTCTCTGATTATATCATGTATCCTCACTGTTTGTTTGGAGGATGGTAATTGTCTGTGTGTCCCCTTTTTAACATTAGGTTCATTAAATGTTAAGTTTTACATCCCCAATTCTTTTGCTGCTATACATTGAAACACATTTTGGGGTATACCTCTATTGTATTGCTTTATTGGCTCTTCAAACGCAACATGATGTCCTATCTCAATTCCAGCTAATTTTGCTTTGAAAAGTCAAACGGCGCTCCTTCCCTTCTGAGCTCTGCCATGCGCCCAAACAGTGCTTTACCTGCATATATGGGGGGTATCGGCTTACTCAAGACAAATTTAACAACAACTTTTGCGGTCCAATTTCTCCTGCTACCCTTGGTAAACTAAAAAAAAATTGGATCTGAAGTAAATGTTTTGTGAAAAAAAGTTAAATATTCTTTGTTTAAAAAAAAAAAAAAAAAAAAATTTCCTGACGCACCTGAAGTGTTAGGCTATGTGCACACGTTGCGGAATTGCCATGGAAATTTCCGCGGCAATTCCGCACCTCCCTGCCGCGGGAAATCCGCATATTATAGGTATGCGTATTCCCGCTAAACACTAGCGTTTTGCAAGCGGAATTAGCTGTCAGAATGCTAGCGTTTTACAAGCTATCTGACAGGGTGGTCACACGAGTCAAACAAGTGTTTGACTCGTGTGACCAACTTTTTACTATTGATGCCGCCTATGTCGCATCAATAGTAAAAAGATCTAATGTTAAAATAATAAAAAAAATAATAAATAATGATATTCTCACCTTCCGGCGTCCCCGCAGCCTTCCCGCCTCTCAGCGACGCTCCCGGCAAGTTCCGTTCCCAGGAGTCCTTTGCGGCAATCATCCCGATGACGTAGCATCTCGCGAGACCGCTACGTCATCTGGGTGATCTCGCAAAGCACTTCTGGGAACGCGATTGGCGGGAGCGTCGCTGAGAGGCGGGAAAGCTGCGTGGGATGCCGGAAGGTGAGAATATCATTATTTTTTATTTTAATTATTGTTTTTACATGGATATGGTACCCAGGGCCTGGAGGAGAATCTCCTCTCCTCCAGACCCTGGGTACCATCCGCACATGAACTGCTTACTTTCCGCATGGTGGGCACAGCCACATGCAGAAAGTAAGCGGTTCAATGCATTCCTATGGCGGCGGAATCGCCGCGGTTCCGCAAAAAAGAATGAGCATGCTGCGGATTCTCCCGCGATGCGATTCCGCCGCGGAAAAAACCCGCAGCATGTGCACAGCATTGCGGAATCCCATAGGCCTTAATGAGTTGTATTGTGTAAGCGGTTTCGTGGCGTTTCCGCCGTGAAAAACCGCGGCAAAACCGCTAAAAAACCGCAACGTGTGCACATAGCCTTAATAAACTTCATGAATGTGGTTTTGAGCACCTTGAGGAGTGCAGTTTTTAGAATGGTGTCACTTTTGGGTATTTTCTCCCATATAGACCCCTCAAATGTGATGTGGTCCCTAAAAAAAAAAAAAAAAGTGTAAAAATGAGAAATTGCTGGTAAACTTTTTTAACCCTTAACTTCCTAACCAAAAAAAAAAATGGTTTCCTAAATTGTGCTGATGTAAAGTAGACAAGTGTGAAATGTTATTAGTTACTATTTTGTGGCAATTTTTATGCCCTTAAAACAGTAATGTATAAGTTTGAAAATTGCAAAATTATCAATTTGCCATATTTCCGTTTTTTCATAAATTGCAAGTTATATCAAAGGTATTTTACCACTATCATGAAGTACAATATTTCACGAGAGAACATTCTCAGAATCACCAGGATCCGTTGAAGTGTTCCAGAGTTATAACCTCATAAAGGGACAGTGGTCAATTGATAAAATTGACCCGGTCATTAATGTGGAAACCACCCTTGGGGGTTAAGGGGTTAATGAAATGAAAGACCACATAGTTTGACCATCTTATATTTTACTCCAAATCCAAACTATGCTCTTACACCTATTTATGTGAATATATCTATTCTATCCTTTTGTAACCTGTCAGTGTGATTTTTACAGTACAGCTGCATATGAATTGCCTGCTTTTGTAAGTTCACCGGTGCATAAATCGCACAGTACGATTGCTGTGCAAGTGTTGTGAATTTTCTTTTATTTATTTTTTTCAATTTTTTTTATCGGATTGAATTTGTCTGATTTCATCGCCTGTGAGCATGAGCCGCCCTTTCATTGTGAGCAGAGAGGCTGATGAGCAGATGAGCGGGATGGTGACGCTAGTTAATGCGTCATCACCGCTCACCATCTTGGTGGACTCCTCCTTGGAGCATGCTACATATGTCTGACATCCAACAAAATTAATACCAACATTTGGTAAAAGCCACATGACCATGTATGTATGGTGTATAACTAGCTATCAGCAGATTGATGCAAGAATGAAATATAAAAAAATAATAAACAATAACAAGTCAGACTAACAAACATCTACTATATATGAAAACTCATAATTAAATATATATCAGAGTGCATATTAGTTTATAATGGCAGTGTGCCAAAAGTCACATGACCATGCATGTATAGTGCATAACTAAACATCTGCAAGTGGGTATAAGGAAAAAACAGACTAATATGCACTTTGATGAATACGCTTGTCAAAGCATAGATGATGGAGTCATGACCGGATGTAAATCTAGCTGAAGCTCCAAAGCCAATGAAATAAATCAAAAATAAATGAATAGCAGGTGAACCAGATCCAGGTGGTCAGAGAAACTATGTAAAGAGTACCATACCACTGAAAAAAACCTGGAAGATAAAACAAAACCGATTTAAAATCAACAGCTGCAGAAGTACAGACGGATGCACCATGGTACAGCCAATCAGTGATCACAAAAATGGGGCAAAGTTCAAATTTTCATTGAGGCCATGTGGGTGGACAGTATTGAGGGTCAAAATCCACCGCGTCTCCAGCTGGGCTGGACGTTGGGAGATCCTACCACTGCAAATGCCAGTATCAAAAATATTGATGCCCCTGACTCTCAAAACAATCCCTAGACACATCAAGCAACACCATCAACGTGATGGCAGAAGCTTAAGTGAGAATGTGTCCTCTTGGCCTGCGGCAGCTTGTATGTCAAGAACGTGCTCCCTGTACGAACCTTTGTGCTGTCGTGTGGTCAAACCCACATATATCAGGGGACACAGGCAAGTGGCGCAGTAAATGACATTTTTCGAAGTACAAGTAATACATTTCTGTATTTTGTAGTCTTTCAGACCAGTAGAATGATTGAAAGTCACTACGGTCAATAATTGTACATGCCACGCAATGACCACATGAAACTCATCCATGCCTGGCATTGCTCTGGTTCAAAAAAGTAATCTGAGGATCATCAATAGTGACTTCGTACTAAGTGGTCACATAGATATTTTTCACGCCGAAAGATGATAAATGGTCTGTCTGGTAAGAGTTTGGAGAGCGTGGGATCAGTCATCAAAATGGGCCAGGACTTAGAAAGTGTAGTACGTATATGTTCAGATTGAGAATGAAAATTAGTAATTTGATTGGTTCAGGTCCATTAGAATCATTGTTTGTATTATGAAGAGTTTCTAGTGCTAAGTTTGGCACGATTGTAAGCTCTTTAAATAGTTCAGCTACATCCCCATTCATAAAAAACCCCTTTATTTAGATCATCTACTTGCTCTTCAAAATTAGCCTCCATAGAAGATAAATGCCGGAGGCGGAGAGAAACTGGCCTATAGGTACCAACCTTACCATATAGATAGGATGTGGAGTGGAAGCATGCAGTAACAGGTTTAATGGAAGTAGGTTTCCTATAGATACTACTTTGAATAATGCCCATAGGATCTCTCTCCAGAGTGACATCAAGAAATTCAATAGCATCTCGATTGTACACAAACGTAGGGTGTATATTACGGTCATTGCTATTCAAATCATGAATTAAATTAGTAGGGGATAAGGGGGTATCCTGCCAGATCAAGAGGATGTCATCGATATAACACATCCAGAAGAGGACGCGATCCATCAACTCCTGTTGATCTGACAGGAAGAGGTCCCTCTCCCACAGGCCCAGGAGCAGGTTAGCATAGGAGGGTGTGAAGGCTGCTCCCATGGCTGTTCCCTGGAGCTGAAGTAAGAAGGACCCCTTGATAAAAAAAAAAAAAATTATGGGTGAGTGTAAATTCTAATAACTCAAGTATAAATGCCTTCATGCCTGCTGAGGTTGGATGTATCAAAGAATTTGGTGAAACGTAACTTAAGCCGTCACTCTGTCTAACATTGGTTACAGCGAACGTTGATCCTGATACCTTATCGGCATAAAGGGACTCAACAGAAAGACAATCAAACTTATGGAGCAATTGGCTGGTGTCCTTCAGAAAGAATAGTAGATCCTCAACCAAAGGTTGTAACATTGAGTCAATTCATCTATTCACGCACTCAAGGTAGTATCCCCCCGCACACGAAATAATGGTGACCAGGTGGAGTCTGAATGTTTTTGTGAACTTTATGGAGAAGATAAAGGGTTGGCATGGTTGGTTCAATAATGGAGCTGATGCTAATTCCTTGGTGATCACCCCAGTGGCAGTGGCCCTGGATAGAATGTCCCTGAGTTGTGTACCAAAAGCAGACAAGGGGTTGTATGTCATTCTTTTGTACCAACTGCTAGGAAAAATCAAGCCATATTAAACTAGTGCTCTGAATATAGATGAAGCTGCAGACCCGTGAACTCTGCTGACCAGACAGTTGTGGCTGAGGATACTTTGCTTGTCGTGGTTGCATCACTGTGTCAGTGCCATACGGTGCATCATAACTTCTTCGTCTTATTCCTGTGTTCCGGTGTTCATGCTAACTATGATCTTTCCTGGGCTTGAAATTCTCTCTGATCAAGCACCAGAATCACCAGTAACCAGGTGGCAATAGAGTTGGCTTTCCAATTATTGCAGAGGATAACTTTTATATGCATCCTGATTGGTTTTAAATGAATGTGAAAGTAAATTTCAAATGTACTTAAAGCCAAGACTAACAAATCTAAGCCTAGTATACATTCCTATGTGTATGTTCATCTAAAGACTTAGCACTGCACAGAAACAGAATTACAGGGAGAAAAGATGCCCAAACCTGCTCACAACTAACCTCAAAAAGCTTAAAAACATAGGCAAAGTGTATGTATAATATACGCACCCTTGGTAAAATACCATAATGACATTTGCACTTGGGACCAGCTGTGGTCTTTCATTTCAGAAGAAAATACAGCTTACTAGTAGGGTTATGCAAGATTTTGAACTTCACATTAGTGATGAGTGATGTATAAACCAAAGAAAACATGTACACTGAAACCAGATACAAAAAAAGACAAATATTCTTTATTTATATAAAAGACATAGAACAAGTTACTACAAGGAAAGACAAGGGTTAAAAAGTGGGAAACCACAGAAAAGGCACCATAACCCACATTAAGCTACAAAGGTGTGTACAAAATTCATATAATCCATGCGTTCATGAGTCGCACGTACCAGGGCTTTGGGTACTCGGCACCGAGCCCGTTCACTTCACTGGGGGATGTCACGGGTAGCGCAGCTCGGTCCGTGGCCCTGGGCGCTCACTAAAGGGGGATATTTACAGGGGATGATAGAATGTTCGTGATGCCACCTGTGGTTCCTGGTCAGGGTGACCAGCGCTGCAGGGTAGATCCTCTGAGGGTTGTTACTGGGCAGCAAGGTGTTAAGTCTCCCACAGGCAAGACTGATCCCCCAGGGTATATGGCGGTGTAGGGGTGCAGGAGCAATAATGCAGACACACACAAGCAAGTCTCTCTGTACCTTTACTGGTGATATTTGCAGGCACGTCCCGGGAAGCTGTCAGGGTGGAGGATGCACTTCCAGTAATTCACTGAGTAGGTGTAGGGCATCCTTACGTCTTTAATATGTGTGAGTTTCTGACTTGCATAAAACAAAGCTTAACTCCGTGTTTTCAGCTACGCCCGGCTGACCTTGTGGTGAGGTCTTCTTGTGGACAGAACAGTGTCTCTGTGGCGGTACCTGCCAGACCCCCGTCTTCCTGACCCCGGTTACGTATCAGCACTGCTGGGCCCCTGCGACTTGAAGTCCAGGGTCTCCGGTGTCTCCTACCAGTCGTGCAGATGCTGGTAAGCGCGGACCCGGTGTCCGGTGGTGCAGAGTGGAGGTAAGCTATCAATGCTGGTTGACCTCGGTCACTCTCTTTTCCTCTTTCTTCCACCTGCCTTTCGTCCTACTCTCACCACTATCATAAGCACAAACTAGCAGCAGATGTCAGCTTTCTTTTCTTCACCGCTCTCCAAGCGTCGGCACGCTTACTTTCTGAAACGCTCACTGGGGGAATCTCAGTGGACTCAACTTTGACCAGACTAAGTGGTAATCCTTTCCACTAACACTGGACTCCACGATGTAAGCTGAGTAGTTCCTGAAGTCCTCAGGCTTTCAGATAAGTCTTTCTTTGGCTAGTCTTTCCCTCTCTACTCGTCTGAGGTAACTAGCTTGTCTGCTCTGCAACACGCTCTGACAAGATCTCGTTCTGAGGTAAAACCAACGACTAGCTAACTCTCAGCTAGACTGCCTTCATCTCACTACTGTCTCAAGGGCTCCCTCTGGTGGAACCAGGGAAAATGTGAAGTGTTGTGTGCTTATAGGTTATCATGGATTTACCTTTCGTGCATCCTCCAGGGTAACATGTGGCTCTGGTCACAGCTGGGCTACACATCCACACAGGTTAGAAAACCTCATACCATTGAAATAACATCACAAAAAACACGTGGAGCACAAAGAACAAGCTAAACACTAAATAAGCAGTTGCAAGTAAACATTACCTCCTGTGGGTGGTGGTGCCAGCCCCAACGCACGTTTCAGCAAACGCGCCTTCTTCTCGGGGTGGCATCACACCAGGAAGAGTAGGTTTTTATACTATACAGCGACCAATCGATGGACACCTAACAAACCTTTATACTAATAAATCCCATTGGACATAGAAACACTGCACGCGTCCAGGGCTACAAACTGGAAGCTGGTGGTTGAGTTTAAATGAACTAGACAATGGTTTACATAGAAGAGGGGCGTATTATAACAAAGACACACCCACCCTTCAAAGTATTCTCCACCTATCAACTCCCAGCCTCCGAGATGTTGTCATGGCGATACTTAATAACTCCTTACATAAAGAGTTCCTCCTGAAATATCTAAAGTTCAGACGCATGCAACTGTCTCCAGTCCCAATGCAAGCTCCATATCGCCCTATCAACACATCCATCTAGTTGGAAAGAAATGTACCAAAAACGCAGTAGATGTAACGTATCGGCCATGAGCCCGGCCACAGTGACAAGGACGAAGCCGAATCACATGACACACGTCAGGCCACACACCGCCCCCTTCCAAGCAAAAAATGATTTCCCCTGAAGTATCCAAGATCGGGGCATGTATATTTGTTCCCAATCTCGATCCAAGTCTGTCACCATGTCAGTGCACTCAGCTGTGCCGTATGGCAAGGAGAAGCATCCCGGAAGCTCAGCAAGTGCGGCGCATTGGCCGTGACCCTGGCCACGCCCACAATGACATGGACGGGGCCGAATCACATGACCGGCACATCGGACCAAAAGCCCCACCCCGAGATGCCCTCCCACTCCTTGACAGGCGCGTGCACACAGCGAGACAGATCAGGAGATGTAGAGTCTATAATTCATCAGGGCAAGTGGTACAAGAAATTACACTGCAGGTATAGAATATAGCCGATGACTACATATAATTTTTTGGCATAGCCAGCTCACAGTTTTGAAGAAAACCAGGAATAAGTCCAGCCTGTGGTTACAGTTCACACAGAAAACGGATGGGGATAAATCATTACATGTACAGGAAATAGTATTGTTTCTCCAGCGATCAGTCCAATGGTCGGGTAAAATATAGCTTTTATTTATCCATTAAAGTTCCAGGTTTCTTCAGTAACAATTTTGCATATAGTCAATCCCTTTTGGACGACATGTTTCGACACTACATGTGTCTTCCTCCAGGTCCAAGTGAGGAATGAATGAAGACCGCATATATAGTATAAAGCCAGGAAAGACACCACTGAATTTCTGGGTGTCCCCCTTTCTAGAAACTGTCTGGTGTGTATAGAAGATTCCAAGTGGATTTAGTTCAGCCAGGTTAACCCTATAGCCAGCAGTAACCCTTTACGATGTTCCATCCTCAAGGACTTTACCAACATGAAAAAAACAAATGATTAAAATCAATATTATATACAAATAAAATCAAACGATACCTATAAGATACAGAAACTTATATGAAATATTCAGATATTCCACAGCACAAGAATAGTTAATATTGGAATTATTTGATACTGGATCAATTACTGTCACTATGGAACCACTATTATAGTATCACCATTTATATTTAATGTTGTGTTATCACGTCCATGCGGCTATACAAACCGCACGGCACTCGAGTTTCCAGTAAAATCCACTTACTTTCCCTTGCCAGGATTTTAGATCTCCATTATGTTAGTGAAATGCGGTGAGACTGCAGAGTAACCTGCCGGCGGTGATTAACCGCAGCGGACAAGTGTTTACGGATAGGTCTTTTCAGAGGGTTCATGGTACAACCTACATACTGAAGCTGACACACATTGAATTAGATAAATGACATTGTCCGCGTTACAATTTATAAAACTGCGTATTGGAAACTTTTATTTGTAAAGGAGACCATTTTTTATCTTTAGTGACATATTGGTAACATTTGCACACGTTGGCTCCACAGTTGTGAAACCAGCGGCACTGAGCCAGTTCTTCTCTTGATCTCGTTCTAAGTCCACAAATAAACTAGGAGAATAAAGGTTTTTAATGTAGTCGCTCTTTTTGGCACAAATCGGACTGTGATTGTCCAAGATTTTTCTGAGAATTGGATCTTGTTGTAAAATAGGTGAATATTTCCGTATGACATCAGTGATCTGATTGTGGAATTGTGGACTATACCCCGTGGTGAATGTGATGATATTATTTGTGGTTTTATTCTTCTTACTTTTATGTTGAAGTAAAGAATCTCTGCTGATGTCACCAGCAATGAATTGGGCTCTTTCCAAACACCACTTGGGGTAGCCACGGTTTTGTAATCTGCTACAAACATTTTTACTCTCATTGATATATGTAGAGTCATCAGAACTATTGTGTTTTCTCCTGATGAGCTCACCGACAGGTAAGTTTCTGATGACCTGTGAGGGATGGCAGGATGGAGCTGCCAGTATACTGTATGAAGCAGTTGATTTTCGGTAAGGAAGTACCAATACCCTATTATCCTCAATATTAGCAACAAATGTTACATCTAAAAAATCAATATGTGACTTCTGAGAAAAACCAGTAAACTGGAGATTATAATCATTGTTTAAATATTCAAGGAAAAACTGGGCATCATCCTCCATATTTTTCATCACAAAGACCAGATCATCTATATATCTTCCCATCCACAGCAGATTCACTCCGAATGGGTTTGAAGATATATAAAGTTCTCTTCCCAGGTTGCCATTACAATATTAGCGAGTGAAGGGGAAAGTTTTGCCCCCATACTCACACCGCTGATCTGTAAAAATACCTATTGTCAAACATGCAATAATTATGGCTCAAGAGAAATTTAGTTGCTTCAAGTAGAAAATTACCTAGAACCTCCGAATAGCTGCTACATTTCCTGAGATGGAAAGATATAAACATTGAAGAGCTATATTATGGGGGATAGATGGATACAGACCAATGACATCACATGAAAACCATGTGAAATTAGCCTCCCATCTGAAAGCTTGCATCATGGGAACCACTGCTTTCATGTCACGTATGTAGCTGGGAGTCAATGAGACCAGTGGTGAAGATGTGCATCCACCCACTCACCGAGCCTTTCACCGGTGCCCCAATCCCTGCCACTATGGGTCTCGTAGGAGGTGGAAATATATTCCTGTGAATCTTTGGCAGGGAATGATACACTGGGATGACAGGTTGGTCCAAATAGCAGTATTTTTATTTTTTCATCCCAAGCTCCAATTGTTCCACGTTCCTGGAGTAAATGTAGAAGTTCACCATTAAATCTCAGTGGGATTCTCCTTTAATTCCAAATAACCATCCGGATCCTCTAGATCTGAGGTTCAGAATTTTATACAATCCAGCAATAATCAACACAACGGCCCCACCTTTCTCCGCATTTCTGATTAAAAATCTTTATTTTGTGTTGATTGGTCTAACGCTATTCTTTCTTGTCTGCTCAGATTACCCTTGGATTTTTTTATATTTTTACTCCATTAAGTTTCAATTCAATAACCTCCTGGAATTTCATCCAGTGAAATCAAGGCCAGTAGTCCTGGATAAAGTCCACGCTAGATGTCAGGAACTTAACCGACTGATCCCCAGATTTATTGTCCCGTCATATCAAAATCCTACAGATCCTTTAATGTCCTCTGTTCTTCCTCAGTAGTTCATTTTTTCCAGAAAAATTCTGTATTCAGCTCAGTTTCAGTTATTTCCAGAGTGCTGTTGTCATTAATGTAGTGACATTTAAAGTTCAATTCCGTGAAAACCTGTGGATATCCATAATGGTTTGATACAAATTGAAGTCCTCAGTAGGGGAGAAGCCCAATCCCTTTGATAGCAGGGATCTCTGGGCTTGGGAAAGAGCATAGCTGGAGAGGTTCCAAATTGGGATATTCACCATCTCCGGTCTTTGCCCGGTGTCTGGTAACCCCCTCCCTCGATGCTTGCGCCCCCTCCTCCGTTTTTTGACCTCATTGTAACCATATCCTCATTGTTTCCATTAGGTTTGTCTTTGGGATTATATATTACATCACCGGTACTGACTGAAGTGTCTGAAGCTTCATCTGACCAATTCACTGATGATTGTTCCGAAGTTGAGAAAGTTACTTTGGGTTGAGCAGAAAGAGGATTTCTCTTATTATTTTTACCTTTTCGCTGCCTTCTAAGAATGGGACGAGGGTTTTATTCCACTCATAAACCATATTATTTTTATAATCCTCCAAATCTTTTACACTTTCTTCGCTTTGTTTCCGTTATTGTGTTTTCAAGTTTAGTTCGATTTTAATCCATTTTTTGTTGTAGTTTTTTTTAAAATCCTCATTTTGAAAGGATTTGTTCTGATCTCGTAAAGATTTAATTGTGGTTTTAATAGTGTTTAATTCTTTTTTTAGAACATTTTTATTGATTTTTTTTTTTTTTTTAGCATAACACCGGTAGGATAACGTAGCACAGGATATAGCATCAGCAATGACACTGTAAATTACCAGAAGTCCATATACAAATCTTACTTGTCAGACTACAGGTCCCCATGACTTTTTGAGATAGTATATAGATACATAGGTTGATCTCCGTCAATGCCTTGTGACACAAATTTTGGGGAAACAGTAAGAGAAAGAAAAGACAAACTGACTACATAGAAGGGTAATAGGGGAAGGAAGAGGATCTTTTACTGTATTCTGCATTGTCAGGGGTGTCGTTCTACGGTAATATATGTTATATCTTTAATAGACATTATACATCTGGAATAGTTCCCAAGATCCCTAACGTCCCGCTCAGATCCTCCAGACAGCGCCATTCCGTGTGGCGGAAGGGACTAATCATTTTTGATATTTCGTGAGGGCTATAGTGGAAACCAATGAACGTTTCCACTGTGGAAATACTTTCCCTGCAGATTTTTCTTTGCTCCTTTCCGCCTCTATTAATTCCATTCCCAGTAGCTGTTTCATCTGGGCTATTATCATCGCCATCGATGGGGCGCTTGGTTTAAGCCAATCACCAAATAAACCACGTAGAGCTACAACTAAGAATGTGTGGATGTTTTTAGGGATCTTTGCGTTACCTTCTGTGGGTTGTGTCTCTATAGAATAGATCACTGTGTGTAATGACTCTATAGAATAGATCACTCTGTGTAATGTCTCTATAGAATAGATCACTGTGTGTAATGTCTCTATAGAATAGATCACTGTGTGTAATGACTCTATAGAATAGATAACTCTGTGTAATGTCTCTATAGAATAGATCACTGTGTGTAATGACTCTATAGAATAGATAACTGTGTAATGTCTCTATAGAATAGATCACTCTGTGTAATGTCTCTATAGAATAGATCACTCTGTGTGTAATGTCTCTATAGAATAGATCACTCTGTGTAATGTCTCTATAGAATAAATCGCTCTGTGTAAGTCTCATAAATAATCGCTCTGTGTTTAATGACTCTATAGAATAGATCACTGTGTATGGCTCTATAGAATAGATCACTCGTTAATGTCTCTAAGAATAGATCGCCTCTGTGTAATGGCTCTATAGAAAAGATCACTTGTGTAATGTCTCTATAGAATAAATCGCTCTGTGTGTAATGCTCTATAGAATAAATCACTATGTGTAATGGCTCTATAGAATAAGATCACTTGTGTAATGTCTCTATAGAATAAATCGCTCTGTGTGTAATGCTCTATAGAAAAATCACTATGTGTAATGTCTCTATAGAATAAATCACTCTGTGTAATGTCTCTATAGAATAAATCGCTCTGTGGTAATGTCTCTATAGAATAGATCACTTTGTTGTAATGTCTCTATAGAATAAATCGCTCTGTGTGTAATGTCTCTATAGAATAGATCACTGTGTGTAATGACTCTATAGAATAGATCACTCTGTGTGTAATGTCTCTATAGAATAGATCACTGTGTGTAATGCTCTATAGAATAGATCACTCTGTGGTAATGTCTCTAAGAATAGATCACTCTGTGTGTAATGTCTCTATAGAATAGATCACTCTGTGTAATGTCTCTATAGAATAGATCACTGTGTGTAATGACTCTATAGAATAGATCACTCTGTGTAATGTCTCTATAGAATAGATCACTGTGTGTGTAATGTCTCTATAGAATAGATCACTCTGTGTAATGTCTCTATAGAATAGATCACTCTGTGTGTAATGTCTCTATAGAATAGATCACTCTGTGTGTAAAGTCTCTATAGAATAGATCACTCTGTGTGTAATGTCTCTATAGAATAGATCACTCTGTGTAATGACTCTATACGCCGTTTTCCACTCATCCCCCTCCTTCATCCTAATCAGATTATACGCCCCCCTGAGATCCAACTTAGAGAACCATTTGGCGCCCACAATCTGATTGAAGAGATCGGGAATAAGTGGGAGCGGATACGGATCTCGAACCGTAATCCGATTAAGCTCACGGAAATCCAGGCAAGGGCGTAGGCCTCCATCTTTTTTCTTCACAAAGAAGAACCCCGCGGGCACCGGGGAAGATGAAGGTCTAATATGCCCCTTAGCCAGACTTTCCGAAATATAATCCTTCATGGCCTTCCTCTCAGGACCTGAAAGGTTATACAACCTAGATTTCGGTAACTTGGCATCAGGGAGCAATTTTATAGAACAGTCATACGTGCGATGAGGAGGTAGTTCTTGACACCCTTTCTCTGAAAATACATCCTCAAAGTCCTCCAGAAAAGGAGGTAAGGTCCTAGGCATGACCGCACCAATGACCGTGTTCATGCAGTTTTTATTGCAGAATTCACCCCACTGGCTTATCTCTGGATTGCCAATTAATAACTGGGTTATGCTTAGTTAACCAAGGAAGACCCAACACTATAAGAGTGGGAAGACCCTCCAACACGTAACAAGACAACAGTTCTTTATGTATTGCCCCCACTCGAAGGTCTATGTTATGCACGGCTTGCAAAAAACTACCTTGACCAAGAGGCCTGGCGTCGATCGAGAATATGGGGATAGGTTTAGCTAATACACTCAGTTGCATACCTTGAACCTGGGCAAACCGAGCGTCCACCAGATTAGCCCCGGCCCCACTATCCAGAAGAACAGATATCCTCTCAGTTCTCGTACCTACTGTAGCCTTTCCAGGGGTATTAGCTCTAGGATCGCTGTCTGGGTAGACAGAATGGCGCGGAAACAGTTCATTCAGACAGCAATTATGGTAAAAACTGGCCGCAGCCAGTTTTATTAAAGTCCACAGCACACAGATAAAAGAAACAAAGCATAAACAAAAGACCTAGGCTTGTCTAGCCACTAATTACACTTATATAGATTTTCCCTTTCTATCAGGAACCCGGCTCTATCAGCCTAGGCCCAAAACAACACATATGATATATGTTACCAGTATGGAGTTTCCCAGATACTCCTCCTTATGTCTGAAGGTCCACCCGACGTCCAGACTTGAGAGAGATCCACTCCTATTCAGTAGTCATCATCCTGGAGGTTCACAGAGACACTCTTGTGTCCGGGGTACCTCTAACCCAGACTGAGACAGCTCCCCTCCTCTTCAGTAGCTTATCCGCATGGATTCTCACAGAGACTGCTTCCTGCGCCGGGACACCTCCCTGTGTCCAGGCTAAAGACAGCTCTAACACTCTTGGCTTATCCGCATGGATTCTCACAGAGACTGCTTCCTGCGCCGGGACACCTCCCTGTGTCCAGGCTAAAGACAGCTCTAACACTCTTGGAGACTGTTTCTTGTGCCGAGACACCTTCCTGTGTCCAGGCTAAACTAGCTCCCCCTGACTGTGTTTCCAGACACCTATTTCTGGCTTCTTAATTAACAGCTGAGTGGTTACAGGTTTGAGCTGCAAGTATGCACTGAGTGGAAGGTGTAATGACCTTTCTCTACCACCAGGTCTACAAAGCCATACACCTCCCTTATACCAGTCAGCAAAGCACCCAGGTGAAATATACACCCCATCTAACTCACATATTCTCACTGTCTCACATATCCCCCCCCTCTTCTTCAGACCGGAGGGCTGGTCATCCAGACCGGAGGACTGGTCAACAAATCTCAAGAGACAGTGAACACGCTCAAGTCATGGCCCACATCATCTTCATCTTTATCTTCCATTAAGCAGGGTTTCTATACCCTTACACACACACACACACACTGTGTGATGTCACAGTCATGTGACCAGTCAACTGAGGAGAAGGAACATGGACAGTCAAAACATACATACTGATCCATTAAATGAATGCCAGCCAGCGCTGCATTACCCATCCGTCCCCTCTGCATACAGCTTTATCCTAGGTATTTAGACACATACCCCTTAGGTGGGTTTGTAGGTGACTGGACCCGCCCAGCTCTCCAAGTCACCTGGAAGCCTCCCAACGTATAGCACAAGTCTCAGCAGTAGATCTGCTGAACCAAAACAAATCCAGGCTTCCATCACAGGGCCACCCACCTCTGCGATACATACCGTCCATCCATCACATGCCTCCATGCATATCCCGAGGGCCATACACAGTGCCCCCTCTGTTCAAACTTGTGGGGTTGAACACTTGTTACCCGACCAGAGATCCTTCTCGGTCGTCTCTGCCAGTCACCCCGTCTCAGTTGATTTTGGGCACTATGCAATATCACCTCTTTGTTAGGCCTCTCCCGCCCCCAGCGGTCAGAACGTTGGCCTTGTCCTTGTGTCGGTGTCACCTCACCCGACCTTTCTTTCCCGAACTGACTCCTACCGTCGTTGCGGTCACGAGTCCATCGTCCAGTCAAACTTACTGGTAGTTCTGAGTCTGACTCTCTGTCTTTTCGTCCGCCACCGGGTCTTACCCATAGGTCACTCAGCCCTGAGCTAACCGGATCGTCATTTTTACCCCTCAGTGTTTCAGCCCGTCTACTACCAGTCCCTAGAGAGGCTCTTCTCTCATATCTTGCTGGAACAGTTGCCATCTCGTTACCTCATGCAGCTGTTCCTTTATCTGCTTTCTACTGAATCAGCTGCTCTACTTCTCGTAGTATGTTATTCGATACTCCAGGAGCATTCGGATGTTCTTCAGGCTCTCCACCGAGCCCACACTAATGAACGGAACCATATCTTCTCCAGCCACCTTGATCTCGCCATCAGCTGGAATCCTCACTCTCCTTACACCGGATCTATCCACCATTTCCTGCATCACTTTTCGAAGTCTTCCGACGATTCTCCCCACCAAATTTCTGGGTACTGGAATTACCTCTTCTGCCAAACCCAGCCGATTTTGATCTTCCTTGGCCTGCTCCAGACGGTGAGCGCTTTCATGTTACTTAACATAATCATCTGTTTTGCGTGAAGACACTGCAGATGCATATCCTTCAGGAGAGCCACCAGCTTCTCTGTGTCTTCTCCCTCTGCCAGGATCACCAACTGATTCGTCTCTGGTGCCCAATTCACACTATAGGCTTTTACTGCCTTCTTAAAGGCCTCATGCACACCCTCACTGGCACAGGCTTCTCGCATGTCTTCAGGTACTTGTACCACACACTTGAAGAGTGAAGTCTCCTTCTCTTCCTGGTTTACCTCGGACCGTTCCTCCAAGACATCTGCCACGACCAGATGAGTGTCTTGTTCAGTTCTTTGCTCAAGACCCTCCTGAATTTTAGCTTCTTCAAGGCTCCTTGCCAAGATAGATACTGGCACCTCCGCCTGATCAACACATGGGCATGGCCGCTTTGCGTCTTCAACCCGCAACTTCTCCTTCTGCAGAAGACCTCTTACTGCTTCTCTGAGCATTTCCACATCTTCCCTTATGGTCTTATTCACACTTTGCCACTTTGCCAAGTGACCTCTGAGCTCAGAGACTTCATTCTCTAGCTCATCCACTCTTTGCTCAGCAGTTTGTCTCAGAGCCTTTTCTTGTTCCACATGTTCTCTCAGGGTCTTTATTTCAGCCTGATGTAGACCCCCACGATACATTAATAGCTTCTCATTTTCATCAGCACCTCCTTGTGCGGTATTTAGTGTCAGAGTCCTGCCTTCAAAGCTCAGCTCTTCTTCTTTCACCTTAGTCTTCGCCAGGGCATTGGCCAACTGTAAAACATCTTCAGATGCCATCTTCTGTCCGGCTGTAAGGTCCGCATCAGCTTTCTTCTCAGGACTCTCAATCTTCTCTGCTACCATGCCTTCCTTATTTGCACTGGTTGCTTTATTGTCATCAGAGGACACACCATCACTACCACTGTCCCTTGTATCTTCAGAGAGCTCCACACACTCTAATTTTTTTTCAAGAGGTTCTTCCTCATTGACCTCCTTACTGGGTGCAAGGGGCTCACGCTCTTTGCGCCCTTTACGTTTCCGGCGACGGGAGGACTTCTTCTCCTTGTGGGGCCCTTCATTACTGGACTCCCTCTCTCCATTAGAGTCACAGTCACCTGCAGAGTCTAAGTCACCTCCCCCTGTATCGTTAACCCCCCAGTTACCCTCTAACTGGGTGTCCGTTCCAGACGTGTTAACTATCACATTATTATCAGTTCTTCTGTCATACACTTCAGGTGACATGTCAGTAAGTTGGGCAGACGCACCCTTTCTTCTGGTGTCACCGTCTGCTATGTCACCGGGTTGGTTAGATCCGTCAGTTTGGGAAGGAGTCACTGTCCCACTTTCTGCCACCCCAACAGTAGCAAGGCCTCCCTCTTGCTGCCTAGAAACTCCTCTGTCCCATAAACCGGAGAGTAGTTTAAAGTCCCGACCTATAACTACTGGACATGACAAATTTGGGTCTACAGCGACATCCTGTACCTCAGTGTCGCAGCCAACATCAAATATCAGTCTGGCCACTGGATATTCCCTAGTGTCCCCATGGATGCAAGTGACCCCGATCTTTCTACCGGTCAGCTGCCATCCCTCAGGTACACCCCTCACTAGCGTCACCGGGCTTTCCGAGTCGACCAGACCCACCGCGTCTTCAGTGTTTATCTGTAAGGCACACCCCCTTAGTAGTGTGCCTGGTGGATAATTCATAAGGCAGACTGGACACCGATAACCCATTTGCGCCGGGCAACAGTTTGTCAGCACCTCCCCTTTTCTGTTGGGACACTCCACCCCCTTTTTGCGCACCATCCCTGCGGGTGTGTTACCGCCCTTTTAGGCCACGCCCCCTCCCTAGGGACACCACCCCACTCCGGGATACACCCTGTGGACTCCCCCACAGCTTTCTTAGGCACAAACCACCCAATACAAGTTTATCTCTTTTGGGCTGTTACTGGCCCTTTAAGAGTCTGTGTGACTTAGTTCACACTGTCTGATTGCACCACACCAGCTCCGGCTGAAACTGCCGCCGCTCCCGTTGCAGCCACAACCACCAACACCTTCAGATGTTGCTCATAAGCTGCTGTGGCTGTTACTGCAGCTCCTGCGGAACCTCTTGCTGCAAGTCACTGTAGCTCCTCCCACGAGAAGACTTGCACGCTGCGCTGTCTTGCCGCTTGTCACCTTCGTGACCCCACGAGTCACAGCCAGCCGCTTGTCACCTTCGTGACCCCACGAGCCACAGCACACACCACAGTCATTTCTACAACAAATTCAGCTTGCTGTGCAAACACCCTTTTTTTTTTTTTTTTTTCTTTGCAAAGTCTATTAGGGCTACTGTCTCTTTAAGACTGCTTCCAATAGACGTTTCTGCTGACACTTTTTTTTTCCTCTGTTGCTATTTCAATAGACTTCACCTTTAATGCTGTCTCTTGCCACTGTGCTGCATGCACACTCCAGCACTAACTGTACCAGGCCCTGCGCTGCCCCAGCATTCTCCACCAATTGTAGCCTTTCCAGGGGTATTAGCTCTAGGATCGCTGTCTGGGTAGACGGAATGGCGCGGAAACAGTTCATTCAGACAGCAATTATGGTAAAAACTGGCCGCAGCCAGTTTTATTAAAGTCCACAGCACACAGATAAAAGAAACAAAGCATAAACAAAAGACCTAGGCTTGTCTAGCCACTAATTACACTTATATAGATTTTCCCTTTCTATCAGGAACCCGGCTCTATCAGCCTAGGCCCAAAACAACACATATGATATATGTTACCAGTATGGAGTTTCCCAGATACTCCTCCTTATGTCTGAAGGTCCACCCGACGTCCAGACTTGAGAGAGATCCACTCCTATTCAGTAGTCATCATCCTGGAGGTTCACAGAGACACTCTTGTGTCCGGGGTACCTCTAACCCAGACTGAGACAGCTCCCCTCCTCTTCAGTAGCTTATCCGCATGGATTCTCACAGAGACTGCTTCCTGCGCCGGGACACCTCCCTGTGTCCAGGCTAAAGACAGCTCTAACACTCTTGGCTTATCCGCATGGATTCTCACAGAGACTGCTTCCTGCGCCGGGACACCTCCCTGTGTCCAGGCTAAAGACAGCTCTAACACTCTTGGAGACTGTTTCTTGTGCCGAGACACCTTCCTGTGTCCAGGCTAAACTAGCTCCCCCTGACTGTGTTTCCAGACACCTATTTCTGGCTTCTTAATTAACAGCTGAGTGGTTACAGGTTTGAGCTGCAAGTATGCACTGAGTGGAAGGTGTAATGACCTTTCTCTACCACCAGGTCTACAAAGCCATACACCTCCCTTATACCAGTCAGCAAAGCACCCAGGTGAAATATACACCCCATCTAACCCACATATTCTCACTGTCTCACACTACCTACCACCACCTCCGTCGGTACGAGAAACTGAGACGGACCTGGGGACGAAATACATACTCCCAGATTGTCGTCCACCACACAACCTGGGATTAACAGTTTTCCGGCGACTTCTCGCTCAGTAAAGTACGGGATGGACACCCCTCAATTAAATGTCCCTTTCTCCCGCAGTAGAAACACCTTCCTGTCTTGCGGCGCACTGCCGATCCCTTCCCTCGGAATTATGTCCCGATGGAACCTCCATATAAGGGGCCTTAGTAGAAGGTGGAGTCATCACAGGGGGCGGAGTTACCCCCGTACCTCTCCCGAAGCAGTCTATCAATGCGGATAGCAAGGGCCATAGCGGCTTCCAGTGACGTGGGAGAGTCATACTGAGCCAAAACATCTTTTAATTTGTCAGATAAACCTTGACAAAACTGGCTCCTAAGAGCCGGGTCATTCCACTGGGTGTCCGTGGCCCACCTACGGAACTCTGAAGAAAATTCCTCCGCCGGACGATCTCCCTGCTGTATCTTGCGTAACTTCATTTCAGCAAGGGAGACCCGATCCGGGTCATCATATACCAGACCCAGAGCAGCAAAAAATCGATCTACTGACTGGAGAGCCGTGGAGCCCGGGGGAGAGAGAATGCCCAGGATTGGGGGTCCCCTTGTAAGAGCGAGATGACAGTTCCCACCCTCTAATCTTCACTCCCCGATGACCGAGGCCGCAGCCGAAAATACAATTTACATGCCTCCCGGAAAGTAAAAAATTTGTCCCGCCCTCCAGTGAACCTGTCCGGGAGAGCTACTTTAGGTTCAGATCTGGCTTGCTCCAGAGGGTACAAAACCTTGGATTTAACGTCCGTCAGCTCCATGGACAAACTCTGCAACTGCTGAGCTAGACTGGCTACTGGATCCATGGTGGCTGGGGAGAATCTTTAGATGGGTCGGTGAAAATTTCACGCTGTCTCAGGATAGAGGAGGACCGGGGTCTATGCTGACCCTAAGCTGGGGTCCTGACTAATCCCTCTACCTGGAGGTACTGTTAATGGTACAGAGGTCCAGGCCACCAGCGTAACCCTGTCTCCTGTAGATCCCTGACCACTGTAATCTAGTCCTGAGAAGGACCCTGATTACCACCACAGGGAATGGGTAGGTAACTGCCTACAAACAGTATAAGACAAACGAGACAGACAAGGGGTAAAACAAAAGACTGCCTTGCATACAAAAACTTCAACTACAGAGGGAACACCAACGGGTAAGGAGATAAACAATAAAGCGAGGAGAGGAGAAAACCACAACAGGTACTCTTAGCTTTAGATCTCTCAATACGATCCGCTCTGCTGGTCTGAATGAATGCTTTCACCGACACTTCCTAAGCAGACTGGCAGGTATTTGAAGGAAGCTCATTAGTGCATCATTAACTGCAGCCGGGGCGAGGCTGGGCCCAGTCTAGCAGAGAGAGAGGAGGAATTAACTCCCTCACTGCCAACAAACACCAAGCACTAACAACTCAGCTGTGAGAAGTCAGGCTGTGAAATCGCGACGATCTTCGTGGCGACACACCCGTGACAAGAATAGATTGCTCTGTGTGTAATGTCTCTATAGAATAGATCACTCTGTGTGTAATGTCTCTATAGAATAGATCGCTCTGTGTGTAATGTCTCTATAGAATAGATCACTCTGTGTAACGTCTCTATAGAATAGATCACTGTGTAAAGACTCTATAGAATAGATCGCTCTGTGTGTAATGTCTCTATAGAATAGATCACTGTGTAACATCTCTATAGAATAGATCACTGTGTGCAATGTCTCTATAGAATAGATCACTGTGTAAGACTCTATAGAATAGATCGCTCTGTGTGTAATGTCTCTATAGAATAGATCGCTCTGTGTGTAATGTCTCTATAGAATAGATCGCTCTGTGTGTAATGTCTCTATAGAATAGATCACTCCGTGTAACGTCTCTATAGAATAGATCACTGTGTGTAATGTCTCTATAGAATAGATCGCTCTGTGTGTAATGTCTCTATAGAATAGATCACTCTGTGTATAATGACTATAGAATAGATTACTCTGTGTGTAATGTCTCTATAGAATAGATCACTCTGTGTATAATGACCATAGAATAGATCACTGTGTGTAATGTCTCTATAGAATAGATCGCTCTGTGTAATGTCTCTATAGAATAGATCGCTCTGTGTGTAATGTCTCTATAGAATAGATCACTCGTGTGTAATGACTCTATAGAATAGATACTTTTACTTTGTGTGTGAATGTTTATAGATGATCCTGTGTCAAGGCTCTATAGAATAGATCACTCTGTGTAATGTCCATAGAATAGATCGCTCTGGTGTAATGTCTCTATAGAATAGATCACTCTGTGTGTAATGACTCTATAGAATAGATCACTGTGTAATGTCTCTATAGAATAGATCAGTCTGTGTAATGTCTCTATAGAATAGATCGCTCTGTGTTAATGGCTCTATAGAATAGATCACTCTGTGTAATGTCTCTATAGATAGTCGCACTGTGTAACTGTCTCTGTAAAATTGACCACTAATCTGTCTGAAAGACCTGATAAACGGGAATGGGTAGGTAATGCTCAACAGTATAGACCGCGACAGTGTAAACGTCTCATAAAAATTACTCGTGGAAATAGATAACTAAAAGAAGAGATACACAGTATTATAGATCTCTAGAAAGATCCTCTGTGTTAATGATGCTTCCGAATCAAGAGATCTCAGTTTTAAGGCTCATAGAATAATCACTGGGATGCCAGTCTAGAGAGAGATAGATTACTGCTCAATGCACTATAAAGAAAAATCACTGTGGAAGTCGCTATGAAATGATCGACTTCGTGTGCTGAAACTGATCTATAGAATAGATGCTCTGTGTTAATGTCTCTATAGAATAGATCACTCTGTGTGTAATGTCTCTATAGAATAGATCGCTCTGTGTGTAATGTCTCTATAGAATAGATCACTCTGTGTAAGTCTCTATAGAATAGATCACTGTGTAATGACTCTATAGAATAGATCGTCTGTGTAATGTCTCTATAGAATAGATCACTGTGTAAATACTCTATAGAATAGATCACTGTGTGAATGTCTCTATAGAATAGACTCGTTGTAATGTCTATAGAATAATGCTCTGTGTTAATGTTCTATAGAATAGATCGCTCTGTGTGTAATGTCTCTATAGAATAGATCACTCTGTGTGTAATGTCTCTATAGAATAGATCCTCTGTGTGTAATGTCTCTATAGAATAGATCACCTGTGTGTAATGTACTCTATAGAATAGATCACTCTGTTGTAATGTCTCTATAGAATAGATCCTCTGTGTAATGTCCTATAGAATAGATCGCTCTGTGTGTAATGTCTCTATAGAATAGATCACTGTGTTAATGACTCTATAGAATAGATCACTGTGTTAATGCTCTATAGAATAGATCACTCTGTGTTAATGTCTCTATAGAATAGATCGCTCTGTGTGTAATGTCTCTATAGAATAGATCACTGTGTAATGCTCTATAGAATAGATCACTGTGTGTAATGTCTCTATAGAATAGATCAGTGTTAATGTCTCTATAGATAGATCGCTCTGTGTTAATGTCTCTATAGAATAGATCACTCTGTGTTAATGCTCATAGAATAGATCACTGTGTGTAATGTCTCTATAGAATAGATCACTCTGTGTATGCTCTATAGAATAGATCCTCTGTGTATGATCTATAGAATAGATCACTGTGTTAATGTCTCTATAGAATAGATCACTCTGTGTAATGTCTCTATAGAATAGATCACTCTGTGTGTAATGGACTCTATAGAATAGATCACTCTGTGTGTAATGTCTCTAGAATAGATCCTCTGTGTTAATGTCTCTATAGAATAGATCCTCTGTGTGTAATGTCTCTATAGAATAGATCACTCTGTGTAATGTCTCTATAGAATAGATCACTCTGTGTAATGTCTCTATAGAATAGATCACTCTGTGTGTAATGTCTCTAAGAATAGTACTGTGTATGACTCTATAGAATAGATCACTGTGTGTAATCTAGATAGATCCTGTGTGTAATGTCTCTATAGAATAGATCACTCTGTGTAATGTTCTATAGAATAGATCACTGTGTAATGTCTAGAAGATGCTGTGTGTAATGTCTCTATAGAAAGATCACTCTGTGTAATGTCTCTAGAATAGATCACTTGTAATTCTATAGAATAGACACTGTGTGTAATGTCTCTATATATCACTTGGTTGTCTTATAGAATGATCACTGTGTAATGATCTATGATAGATCATCTGTGTAATGACTTATAGAATAGATCATCTGGTATGTCTCTATGATAGATCACTCTGTGTTATCATAGAATACACGTGTTATGTCTCTATAGAATATCACTGTGAATTCTTTAGATATCACTCTGTGATATTCTATAGAGACATGTAACTCATAGAATGATCATTTTAGATGTCTCTAAAAAGACGATCATCTGTTAAAGTCTATATATCACTGTGTGTATTCTATCTAGACTTTAGACCCAGTGTTATGTCTATAGAATTAGATCACTCTGTGATATATTCTATAGGAATATCACATGTGATACTTCTTATAGAATAGATCACTGTTTAATGTCTCTATAGAATAGATCACTTGTGTAATGACTCTATAGAATAGATCACTCTGTGTAATGACTCTATAGAATAGATCACTCTGTGTGTAATGACTCTATAGAATAGATCACTCTGTGTTAATGTCTCTATAGAATAGATCACTCTGTGTTAATGACTCTATAGAATAGATCCTCTGTGTTAATGACTCTATAGAATAGATCCTCTGTGTTAATGTCTCTATAGAATAGATCACTCTGTGTTAATGATCTATAGAATAGATCACTGTGTGTAATGCTCTATAGAATAGATCACTTGTGTAATGTCTCTATAGAAAGATCACTCTGTTGTAATGTATCTATAGAATAGATCGCTGTGTGTAATGACTCTATAGAAAGGATCACTCTGTGTAATGTCTCTAAGAGACATAACACTACTATTGTAAATATCTATCTATAGAGAAATACCGAGTGTTGTTAAATGTTCATCTTATAATGATATAGATCACTGTGTATTATTCTATAGAATAATCACTCAGAGTGATAATTCTCTATAAATAGTCACTGTGTGTATGTCTCTATAGAAAGATCACCGTGTAATTCTATAAGAATAATCACATGTGTCATGTCTATAGAGAATTATCACTGTGTCTTTCTTAGAATAGATCACTCTGTTTAATGTCTCTATAGAATAGATCACTCTGTGTGTAATGTCTCTATAGAATAGATCACTGTGTTGTATAATGACTCTATAAGAATAGATCACTCTTGTAATTACTCTATAGAATAGATCACTCTGTGTGTAATGACTCTATAGAATAGATCACTGTGTAATGTCTCTAGAATAGATCACTCTGTGTGTAATGTCTCTATAGAATAGATCACTGTGTTAATGTCTCTATAGAATAGATCACTCTGTGTAATGTCTCTATAGAAAAGATCACTCTGTGTAATGTCTCTATAGAAAAATGTCACTCTGTGTTAATGTCCTATAGAATAGATCACTGTGTGTAATGTCTCTATAGAATAGATTGCTCTGTGTGTAATGTACTCTATAGAATAGATCACTTTTGTAATTAGTCTATAGAATAGATCACTCTGTGTGTAATGACTAATAGAATAGATCGCTCTGTGTAATGTCTCTATAGAATAGATCACTGTGTGTGTATATAAAATCCTTTAAATGGAGATAGATCACTCTGTGTAATGTCTCTATAGGATAGATCGCTCTGTGTGTAATGATTATAGAATAGATCACTGTGTGTAATGACTATAGAATAGATCACTCTGTAATAACTCTATAGAATAGATCACTGTGTAATGTCTCTATAGAATAGATCGCTCGTGTGTAATGTCTCTATAGAATAGATCGCTCTGTGTGTAATGACTCTATAGAATAGATCGCTCTGTGTGTAATGACTCTATAGAATAGATCACTGTGTGTAATGACTCTATAGAATAGATCACTCTGTGTAATGATTATAGAATAGATCGCTCTGTGTGTAATGTCTCTATAGAATAGATCACTCTGTGTAATGATTATAGAATAGATCGCTCTGTGTGTAATGACTCTATAGAATAGATCGCTATGATGAATGGCAGACCGACCGCCACACGGTAGCCCGGGGTATCACGGTTTGTGATCCCTCCGTGGCCACAAATGTGACGAAAACGCGGCACACACACACACGACGGCTGCTGCCGTCCGACCCAATGTGTCAGGAATAACCTGCAGGGATTTATAATTATCCCACTTGCACTTAGGAACTTGCAGCTCTCTGGCGCCCCCTTACCCTCAGGTCAGTCAGGGAACTGCACCTAGGATAATTAGTCACCAGAACAGCACAAGAAATGGAGCTTCCAGTCCAGGGTATCACCACACCTCCCCCTCTTAGAATGCGCTAAAGGAGGCATGACCTGTTGGTAATCCGCCATGCGCACCTCAGCGGGTTCGCCACGCCGGGACAAACCATCAGCATTCCCATGATCGCTGCCTTTCTTGTGTTGTACGGCAAAATCATACCGCTGTAGGGCAAGGCTCCAGCGTAGCAACCTACCATTGGTTCCGGACACTGTGTGCAGCCAGCTCAGAGGGTTGTGGTCGGTGACCACCTTGGAGGTGCGCCCGTACAGGTAGGGCTGCAAACGTTGCAGTGCCCAGACCATGGCCAGGCACTCCTTCTCGATGGTGGAGTATGCCACTTCCTTCGGCAGAAGTTTTCAGCTCAGGTACAACACGGGGTGATCCTGGTTCCCTGAGTCGACCTGGCTGAGTACTGCACCGAGGCCAAATTCGCTGGTGTCAGTCTGTACCAGGAATGGCCGACTGCTGTCGACGGCTTTCAACACTGGAGAGCTGCACAGGGCTGTTTTAAAAGTTCGGAATGCCTCCTCACAGCCATCTGTCCAGTTGACTGTTTGGGGTAAACCGCCCTAGGTGAGGTCAGTCAATGATTTTGCAATGGCGCTATAGTTCTGTACGAAACGCCTATAGTACCCTGCAGTGCCCAGGAAGGACTTCACCTGCTTTTTGGTCCTGGGGTGGGCCAGGACATGATCGCGTCCACTTTCTCTGGCTCTGGACTCATGGTACCCCTACCTACCCGGTGCCCCAGGTAGTGGACCTCCCTCATGCCCATCTGGCATTTTCCTGGCTTGATGGTCAGACATGCCTGGTGAATACGCTTGATCACCTCCTGGAGATGCTGAAGGTGTTCCTCCCAGGTGGAACTGAAGACGGCAAGGTCATCCAGGTACGCCACAGCGTACTCCTCCAGTCCCTGAAGCAGGTGGTTGACCATCCACTGAAAAGTGGCAGGGGCATTCTTCATGCCGAAAGGCATGACCGTGGACTCGTACAGTCCAAAAGGGGTGATAAAGGCTGATTTCTCCTGCGCCGCAGGGCTCAGGGGAATCTGCCAGTATCCCCGGCATAAATCCATGATGGATATGTACTTGGCATTCGCCAACCGCTCCAGCAGATCCTCGATGCGTGGCATTGGGTGCGCATCAGAGGTAGTGATGGCGTTGAGCCCCCTGTAGTCCACGCAGAACTGGGTGGTCCGATCCTTTTTAGGCACGATAACTACAGGTGAGGCCCACGTGCTTTTGGACCGTCGGATCACCCCCAACTGCAACATCTCATTGATCTCCTGGCACATAATCTGCTGCACCTCCTCAGAGATCCGATAAGATGTCTGCCGTAATGGGGCATGATTCCCGGTGTCCACCTCGTGGACTGCTAACTTGGTCCTTCCGGGTCGGTTAGTGAACACGGCCCGGAAGGGTTCCAGTGTGGCCAGCAACTGCAACCGCTGGGAGACGGTTAGCGAGGCATTTACCTCCATGTCCTCAATTGGCCCATCGGCCTTGGCTTGGGCCAGCATGTCCAGGAGGGGGTCTTCCTCCCCGTCCTCAGGCAGGTTGCAGACCGGTAGGACGCAGGCTTCACGTTCGTGATGGACCTTCATCATGTTGACGTGAAAGGCCTTGCGTCTACCCCGAGTGTGGTCAAGCGTGACCACGTAGGTGACTGGGTTGAGCTGTTGGTGCACGACGTACGGGCCTTCACAGGCTGCCTGAAGCTTATCCTTTGGTACGGGGACCAGCACCCACACCTTTTGACCCACCTGGTAGGTCCGCTCCTGGGCGTTCTGTTCGTACCAGTGCTTCTGGTCAGCCTGAGCCTGCGTCATGCTGTCATGCACCAACTGCGTCAAGGTCTGCATCTTGTCGCGGAAGCGCATGACATAATCCACGATGGACACTTCCGTGGGGTTTGGCTCATCTTCCCAGGATTCTCTTATCAACCCAAGGGGTCCCTGGACTCGCCTCCATACAGGAGCTCGAAGGGGGAGAACCCCGTCGAGGCCTGCGGGACTTCTCTGTAGGCAAATAGCAGGTGTGGGAGAGTCATCCGCTGGGTCTCAACCAACATGCGGAGCATTTGTTTGAGGGTACCGTTAAAGCGCTCACACAAACCATTGGTCTGTGGGTGATACACACTCGATACCATACGCGTCACCTGCATTTTCCTGCAGAGAGCCTCTATTAGGCGAGGCATAAATTGGGTCCCTCGATCGGTAAGCATCTCCCTGGGAAATCCTACCTGTGAAAAGATTGTCACCAGTGCATCCACCACCTTATAATGCACCCACATAGTCATATATAATAGTATAATGCATCCCATAGTCATATAATATATAATGACGCACGTCATAATAGTAAAATCCCGTAGTCATATATAATAGTATAATGCACCCCATAGTCATATATAATAGTATAATGCACCCCATAGTCATATATAATAGTATAATGCACCGCACAGTCATAAATAGTATAATGCACCCCGTAGTCATATATAATAGTATAATGCACCCCATAGTCATATATAATAGTATAATGCATCCCGTAGTTACGGATATAGTATCATTTTCCAAAGATCAGTCCAATGGTAGGGTAAAAATATTTGTTTATATATAAAATATCATTCAATTTTAGTAAAAACTATTCCGTTATCAAAACGGCTTCACCCCTGTGTGAGTTCTAAGGTGAGAAACAAGTTGCGATTTACGGTTAAAACATTGACCCAGGAAAAAGAAAAGCACTGCCGTACTTGAACACACACTGCACCAACAATGATATATTTGAAAAAGGTAACAATCTTTATTTATAAAACCATATCAAAAATCACATAAAAATAGAATAAAATCAAAGGGACACATGTTTGACCCTCCCTGATGAAGCTGATTTTGTACACGACAGGGTTCTTGAACATTTCCCACATTCTTAACATGAAAAAGGCTTCTACCTTGTGTGGATTTTCTTATGTCTGTCAAAATATAATTTCCTTGTAAAACATTTCTCACATTCTGAACAGCGAAAAGGCTTCACCCCTGTGTGTATGCTCTGATGTCTCTTAAGATGTGAATTCTCTCTAAAACATTTCCCACATTCTGAACATGTAAAAGGCTTCTCCCCTGTGTGAGTTCTTAAGTGATTATCAAGATGCCATTTTTTTGTAAAAAATTTCTCACATTCTGAACATTTATTTTCTTTAGGAGCAGTTTTTTTTTTTAGTGCCTCTTTTGTGCCTTTGATTTTCTTTTGCAGGATCAGATGACAGATCTTTGCTGTGAATGGATGATGGTAAATCTTGAGTAAGGACATTCACTTCTGTTATATCAGATGTCATCTGTCCCTCTGTTCTCCTGGTACAGTCATCTGAAAAAGAAAGTGGTAGAAACCACCACAAAACTACGACCACAGATCCAATTATAGTAAAATTACAAAACTTTATTAGGTACAGAAAGGACACAGGTAAATGACAAATGACTAACACCAAGGTGGGTCCGGGCAGCGGTGTAACATGGAAGACGCACCACACGCTAGGACCCAATATAACACTGGGTAGAATACCATACATCACAATATAGAAAATCTATAGATATATTAAGAAGTACATATGGCACATAGAATAAAAATAAAATTATTTTGCCATATCAGCACACATATATCCACATGATAGATACAGACATTAGATGGTAATTGGTATACAGAAATATATATCTCTAACAAAGGGTAAAGGCAAGAACATAATAGTCACATTGATGGATAGTTATATGCCAGTACAAACCCCAAGCAAAAAAATGCCATAATTGTATGAAGTGGATAAACATGTCGGGTCACAAAAATAGGCTATAAATGCTCAAAAAATGTCATAATCGTATAATTGTAAATGCAAGAATCGCATGTTCAAAGTGCCAGCCTTATATTAATGCATGTGCAGAAGTGGCAGAAACGATCAAACAAAAGAGTGTGCAAATGAGCAGAAGAACAGAGCCATACTTATTCAAAAGACCAGAAGTGCTGACGGCGTATCCAGGGGTCCAGCGTGGGGTGCGTCTGCCCCGACGCACGTTTCGGGAGAACCTTCGTCAGGGGGCGTGGCCCAAACGGGAAATGACGGCTATAAAAACCCCCTCCGACCGGAAGTGGTTGCTCGCGTACCGGAATTGACGCATGCGTCACCATAGCACCAAGAGAAGCCGAGCCGCGCTGACGTCACGCATCAGGAAGCGACGGACAAAGGTCCATAGCAACCCGATGCTACTGACGCCAGAGGCGGCCAGGCCCGTCCGGGTATGAGACGCATGCGTGCAGTACATGAACATAGCCACTACATGTATGGAAGGCCAGGACAAAGTCCACATCATTGCCTAAAGAAATGTAATCCATACATAGGGTACAAAAATACGAGAACCGAGACAATATACCTATATATAGCGCCATGTGGAAACAAATCGAATATATAACAGCAAAACCCCTAAAGAAATAGTATATTTAGCCAAAAATGACAATATATAGAAAAGATATATCCCATGTACCACAAAAAAGTGCATATATGACAATATCAGACCATCAAAAATACTACGATATAAAAACGTGTATTACTATATATAATATATATAATATATAAACAATATATATATATAGTTATATATATATATATATATCTATATATATAGATATATATCTATTTATATATATATATAGTTATATATATATATCTATATTAGTTATATCATGTGTAGTGTCACCATATAAAAATTAAACGATCAAATACACATATAACAGTACAGAGAATATGCAATTGCAAATCGTACATAAGGAAACATATATACATATATATAGACATCAAATCATCATATAATAACAGGGAACTAGGAAAACGATGGCTGAAACTACAATTAGGAGTTGCTGCACATAACATGATAAATATGCGAACAGAATTCACAGGAGATGGTATAAGATGTTCCATCACATGCGACATCACAGTAGTATTCACGATCCAACAAACATGTCCAGTAGGAGGGTAAATAGACAGATTAATCCTAAAAAAGTAATAACAAAAACAGAAAATTAATAAAAACCCATAAAAAGCCACCATGCGGTACAGGTGACCGAACACACCATGCAGTACAAAGAATTGATGACCGGAAACAAACACATCACAGGAATGCAGCAAAATTGAAATTCTCATTTAGCCCAGAGGGGTGGACAGTATTGAGTGTCCAGATCCACCTAGATTCAAGTTGAGCCAGGCGCTTAGAAACATTACCCCCCCGTATGTTCACATCCAAGCAGTCAATACCCTTAAACCGAAGCAATCTACTATTGCTCTGATGATGGATCTTAGTGTCTGGGTATAGTCTTCAAAACACTAGGGTCAGATTCAGAGACCGCCGCCTCTATACCCAGGACGTGTTCCCTGATCCTAACCTTAAATTGGCGAGTTGTAAGCCCAACATAGATCAGGGAGCACGGGAAAGTAGCATAATATATTACATTGTTAGAAGAACAAGTAATATATTTATCGATTTTGAAGGTACGTCTACCAGTGGAGTCAGCAAAAGCATCGCTACGATCCAAATTGGCACAAGCAACGCATTGACCACATTTAAAGCAACCCTTACGTCTGTTACCTAAATCGAGGAATGTCTTAGGAGTTTTATCTACATAGTGGCTCCGAGTCAAATGTCCTCTCAAGTTCTTAGATCTCCTATAGGTGATCAGAGGTCTATCAGGAATGATTTTATTCAAGATAGAATCGGTCTTCAATATGGGCCACGCTTTTGTCATAAGTTTCCTAATACTCTCGGATTGAGCATTAAATGTGGTAATGAATCTAACCTGGTCCGCCTTGGAAGGGCTAATATCAGATTTATAAAGTAGAGAATTTCTCTGGCTATATTTCGCCCGATTGTAAGCTTTTTTTGATGCTTCTATTGCTATATCCTCTTTCTGAGAAACGCCTCTTCAAATCTTCTGCTTGTCGCTCATATTCCACATCCGTGGAACAGATACGGCGGAGTCTCAGAAACTGGCCGACGGGTATTGCGTGGATCATATGGGAAGGGTGGGAGGAGGAAGCGTGCAAAAGCGCATTTGTTGCAGTAGGTTTCCTAAAGATACTGGTTTCTATCATATTACTGGAGTCCCTACTCAATAAAACGTCTAGAAATTCTATCTGATTCAGATCGTATTTAAATGTAAGACGTATATTCAGATCGTTGTTATTAAGTTGATGAAAAAATCCCTCCAGAGCATTATTGGAGTCCTGCCAGATCAGCAGAATGTCATCTATGTACCGCGTCCAAAGAGGGACGCGGTCCATAGGACACTGCTGATCTGACAGGAGGAGGTCCCTCTCCCACAGACCCAGGAACAGATTAGCATAGGAGGGCGCAAAGGCCGCTCCCATGGCTGTCCCCTGGGTCTGCAGGAAGGACATCTTAAAAACAAAAAAATTATGAGTTAGAGTAAACTCCAAAATCTCAAGTAAGAAAGCTCCCATATTAGAGGAAATGCTGGAGGAACGCAGGAAAAAATTAACAGCACGTAGTCCATCACTATGTTTGATACTAGTGTATAAGGATTCTACATCTGCTGTAACAAGGAAGGATTCCGCCTCCAAAAATCCATCAACTCTGCGCAGCAGTTGATTGGTATCCTTTAAAAAGGAAGGTAAAGTTTCGACCAAAGGCTGCAGCATAGAGTCGATCCAGAGGTTCACACGCTCAAGGTAGTTCCCGCAACCAGAAACTATTGGTCGTCCCGGAGGACTACACATGTTTTTATGAATTTTGGGTAGGGGGTAAAATGTAGATATAGTAGGTTCCTCAACTACCAAAGCTGTACCCAATTCCTTAGTAATAATGCCAGCTAAAGTGGCCCTCCGTATTATCTCCCTGAGCTGTCCATCAAATGCGGACAAGGGGTTATATGTCAATCTCTTATAGCACGTAGAATCGTGCAACTGCCGAAAAGCTTCCTTTTCATATAGATCTTTGGGCCAAAGTACCACATTTCCCCCCTTGTCCGCAGGCTTGATGACAACATCAGGAAGATCCTGTAGGGTTTTAAGGCGTATACGCTCCTCTTTTGTTAGATTATCATTAATAATGAAATGAGGAATTTTCATGATGTCATTAGAGACCACTTTAACAAATAGTTCAATGGCACTACAGCTAGATAGGGGAGGGAACCGCCTGGAGCGCGGACGGATCGATGGAGGAAGCTTACCTCCTTCCGGAGTATTATGTTCATCTGCTAATTCCTCCAGCATCCTCAATGCAGCCTGCTCTTCATCTGAGGGGAATAAATCATAAGTATCTTTATTAAAAAAGAAACGCTTTAATAACAACGACCGTGCAAATAAATGTACATCTTTAATGGTAGAGAAAGTATCTAGACCAGCCACCGGGGAAAAAGATAAACCCTTATTCAGCAGTGAGAGGTCAGCCTCTAAGAGGGTGTATTTACTAAGGTTAATCACCTTTTTTTCTGCTTGTACATCCTCACGATGTTGACCTCTCTGTCTCCTGTATGGGTGGTAATTTTGATTTCTCTGCCTCTTATTTCCTGATCTTGTTGTCATGGATGTAGAGGAAATATCGGATTGAGCACTCAGCGAAGACACCGAGATATTAGAAAAAGAGCGCTGTATCCGCTGGGGATTATTAGTAGACTTCCTCCAATAGTAGACGCTATTTTGTTGATAATCTCTCATGTCCCGGTTGAATTTGGAGGACTGTGTCATTGATTCTTTTGACACATTCATCAAGAGATTTATCAAGTTTATTTTCATATAGCTGCAATTGTTCGGGAGAGACCCCAGACCTCAATTCAGATAGAGAACCATCTATCTTGGTATCCAACTCTTCAATGGATTTTTTATTAAGATCAATCAATAGCTGCATAAGAATATTGGAACAACCATTGCATGCCTCCTCCCAATGCTTCACAAACGCCTGGTCTTCAACAGGGAAGGTCGGTGAAACTCTAACCCTCAAACTCTGGGTATCATATTCTTTGTGATGTATTTTTCTAGGAAAATTCGATTCCACCACAATTTAGTGCATTTAAGAAGTAAGAACTGTATGGAATCAAATATCTCATCATATATCTCAGGCTTCTCCCCTGTGTGAGTTCTAATGTGAGAATCAAGATTCGATTTATCAGCAAAAGATATCCCACATTCTGAACAGGAAAAAGGCTTCACCCCTGTGTGTATGCTCTGATGTCTCTTAAGATGTGAATTCTCTCTAAAACATTTCCCACATTCTGAACATGTAAAAGGCTTCTCCCCTGTGTGAGTTCTAATGTGAGAAGCAAGATTCGATTTAACAGCAAAAGATATCCCACATTCTGAACAGGAAAAAGGCTTCACCCTGTGTGTATGCTCTGATGTCTCTTAAGATGTGAACTCTCTCTAAAACATTTCCCACATTCTGAACATGTAAAAGGCTTCTCCCCTGTGTGAGTTCTTAAGTGATTATCAAGATGCCATTTTTTTGTAAAAAATTTCTCACATTCTGAACATTTATTTTCTTTAGGAGCAGTTTTTTTTTTTTTAGTGCCTCTTTTGTGCCTTTGATTTTCTTTTGCAGGATCAGATGACAGATCTTTGCTGTGAATGGATGATGGTAAATCTTGAGTAAGGACATTCACTTCTGTTATATCAGATGTCATCTGTCCCTCTGATCTCCTGGTACAGTCATCTGCTAAGATAAGGATATTTTGTTAAAAAAATGTTTGAGTTTTACTTTTTTTAAACACTTCTACTTAAACTGTCCATAAAAATGGCAAGCTATGTAAAAAACTAATTATTTACCAAGACAATGACAGTTCACAGTCTAATAGAAAACCTTACAATCAAACAAAGACTTGGAAGCATATGGCTATGTAACAAACACTTTATTGAAAAATAATTAAAATGTATAAACAACACTTTAAAAATGGGATGTGAGTCCAATAATATCCCAAAGGTCATAGTATGCAAAATCACCAAAATATTCAAGTCACTGAACGCTGTGTGCATATCTAATATCACTACAATACAGTTCTAGAATATATATATATATATGTCCTAATATACCATATGCCATATATCACTAGAAGATGTATATATTAGGGTGTAATGGGGCAATTGTGCCAATATCTAAGCGATACAATATGAGTTATAGATTTCAACACCTAAGTCAAGTGATAAATAATGGCATAGGTAGTTATAAACGGGCTACTAGTGCCTATATATGGACAGCAAACATAAAGGATTTTGTATAGAATCAAATAACTATATATACTGTACTAGATAAATGCGCCTAAGAGGTGGTATAAATCCTGCCAACAGTGGCATAAATAATTATAATGCTGCAATGAATGTCAATGTGTGAGCAACACGCTGCTGTTCACAATAGGTAAAGTATTCTTAGTCAATATGCTTGGAAAGTAAGCCTGTAAAGCAGAAGTAAATACCTATATTTAGGCGGCATACCAATTTCAAGTGAATTCAACATAAAGTTTTATGGATTAGCTGCGCCTGAGAAGTGGTATGTAACACATGACTAGAATAACAGGATATATACAATGTTGAAAGCATGGCAAAAAGTAAAAAGAGATTTGCAAGTACGACCTGAGGGAATGCCGGAGTAGCCCCGACGCGCGTTTCGCGTTAGCTTCGTCCTGGGGATTTTGTTCGAGTGGTTAGGGGCATAAAGTGCCACTATATATATCTCAAATTGTGATACAATTACCTCTGGAATTGATCGCATATGTGTAGCGGGTCTGCATTCAGCGTGTGACGCCTATAAGATGCGCGCCCGTCAGCCGTGCAGCCCTCCCCATCCAAAAGCATCAGAGGGGGAGAGGCTACAGCTGGCAGACGCGGCGCATCGCCGTGGCAACAGGTGACGGGTGAAGCCGCTGAGACGCACATCCGCCGGCTGTGCAGCCACGTCCCCCTCCAAAACGTCAGAGGAGGAGAGGCCACAACAAGCCGGACAGACGCGTCTCCACGGCCACACCTAGCATGAAGACGTCATCATGGTGCCCGTCCGCCGGTAGTGTGGCAACCTCCCACTCCGAATATCAGAGTGAGAGAGGCCACAGCTAACAAGTAAGACGCGTCACCATGACAACGTCCAGCGTCATGATCGAGTGTCAACGGCCGCCGAACCGCATCCCCACCTGACGTCAAGGTGGGGAAGTAGTGCAGTCCAACCGAGGAACAGGTATCAAAAACGCTGTGCAAAAGATAAACAGAGTGCACTATGACATCAGCCAATTATACATGCTGAGGTGCCAAATACTAGATGAACATGTAAAGTAAATACAGATCCACTATCCATCTCAAATTCCAGGGTAGTACATGTAAATGAAGAAATGTAAGTGAACACACACACTCTATTAATCTATACTCTAAGATTTATCTAGACTACTTTCTAAAAGATTACGTTACAATGTAAGATCATTCTAACAATGACTAATAAATTAAACAATATGGATCATAATCAGAGACCTAATGTTAATATGAAAGACACAAACTCGATATAATACTACATATTTTCAAGCAATAATCCAATTCCTGAAGATACAGGTTTCATGTACGGATTAAGTTAGTAGTTATAATCTTCTTGACAGCTGGAAATCAAGTCTTGTTCTTCAAATATCTTCATTATGGAGAGTCTCGTGTCTTTATCCTTATAAAGATCCATCTTGTTTCAGATCATGTGTATCCATAGATAACTAAACTAAAAAACAAATGGATGAGACATATATACACTAACATGTGAAAAAATAAAATAAAATACATGTTACCACTAAAACTAATTATAGAAAGGGGGCAAAACTCAGAACCTCATTCAGACCTGCAGGGAACATGGATCCTACTTTATGAATCCATTTGGTTTCTGTTTGAGCTAATTTCTTTTTCCAATCTCCTCCTCTGAGGTCTATCCATATTTTATCAATGCCCATTACATAAAGTAATTTAGGATTTGATTCGTGATAAATTTTAAAATGCCTTGGTATAGGCTTCAAAGTAGCGATGTCATCAACTTCACAAGCATTCTTAATGTCCCTATAGTGTTCCCTCACTCGAATTTTGAGGGGTCTAGATGTCATGCCTATGTAAATTTTTTTACACGGACAAAATGCATAATAGATCACTCCAAATGAGTCACATGTTATATGTTGAGTAATTTGAAATGTTTCACTATCATCACTGGACGTAAAAGATGTTGATCGATTCATATTAGGGCAAGAAATGCAGGTACCACACGGGAAGAACCCCCATTTAGGGCCCTTAGATCCAAAATTAGTCGACGTTTTATGTGCTTTATGATGACTGTGTACCAAGGCATCACGAAGATTATTAGATCTTCTATAAGTAATGGAAGGATAGTTAGGGACAAATTTCTTCAAAGTTCTATCTGTCGTGAGTAGTGGCCAGTACTTCTCTAGCGCTGCTTTAACTTCTCTCCATTTGTCGTTATACGTGGATATAAATCTCACCCTTTGTTGCCCTGTATTATTATTACGATTTTTGGGAGTAAGTAAATCATTACGTGCAGCTAATCTAGCTCTTTTTATACCTCTTTTGATGCTCCTTTTGGAGTAACCTCTCTCCAGAAATCTGGATGTTAAATCACCAACCTGTTCTTCAAAAGCTGCTTCACTAGAGCAAATACGTTTCGCTCTTAAGAACTGCCCTATGGGGATACTCTCTATTAGTGATTTGGGATGGGAAGACGTGGCATACAAGATGGAGTTAACTGATGTCTCCTTTCTATGTATGTTAGTTTGTAGGAAACCATTTTCACTTTTAGATATCATGATGTCCAGAAAGTCAATGCCGGTCTGACTGTACTTACACGTCAATTTGATGTTAAGTGCATTATTGTTTAAGATGCTCAGAAAATCGAGAAGGTCCTGCTCCGTCCCCTGCCATATCATAAGAATGTCATCT
The DNA here is from genome assembly GCA_033576555.1 of Oophaga sylvatica. Lineage (NCBI taxonomy): Eukaryota > Metazoa > Chordata > Amphibia > Anura > Dendrobatidae > Oophaga > Oophaga sylvatica. The sequence goes on along the minus strand of JARQOD010003211.1, from coordinate 24,407 downwards.
ATGTAACGGACCCAGAGCAGGACCTTCTCGATATAGGCTATGGGGTGGGTGAAGAAAATTCCTCTTTCCCACATCCCCAAAAACAGGTTAGCATATGAGGGGGCGAAGGCCGCCCCCATTGCTGTGCCCTGTCTCTGGAGATAAAAAGTTTCCCCAAATAGGAAATAATTATGCTCCAGTGCAAATTTCAACAAAATCAGTAAGAACTCAGTCAGACCAGCATCAAGATCGGACATCATGAGATACATTTTAGTAGCTTGTAGCCCATCTTTGTGCTGTATACAGTATACAATGATTCCACGTCAAAGCTAACAAGCCACATATCCATATCCATAGGGATTCCTTCAATCTTTTTGAGTACATCTGATGTATCCCTAACATAAGAGGGGAGATCCATAACTATGGGTTTCAAATAAGAATCCAGGTATTTGGAGATTACCTCGCATAAACTACCGTTTCCTGATACAATCGGACGTCCCGGAGGTGTAATGCTGTTTTTGTGTATTTTCGGTATAAAATAAATACACGACACTTTGGGAAATTTGGGTACCAAATTGTCTCTTAATTCCTTTGTTATTATTCCCTCCCTATATGCCTCTTCGAGAATCATATGAATTTCATTTTGATATTTAATAGTGGGATTAAATGTCATCCTATTATAGCAAGTAGTGTCTCTGAGTTGTCTATGGGCTTCTTTTTCATATGCTTTTATAGGCCAAATTACAACGTTCCCCCCCCTTGTCAGCTGGTTTTATAACCACTTCTTTAAGGTTCTGCAATTCTATTAAGGCTTGCCTTTGAGCATAAGGTAGATTGCCGTGTGTGACAAGGGGGGGAATCTTTTCCAGCTCATCAGACACTAATTTAACAAATAACTCCACATTGGGAGAGATATTGAGGGGAGGGAATTTTTTGGGGATAGGTGGCCTAAACTTACCCCTGATTTCGGAAGTGGAGTTCTCCTCATTCAATTCTTCCAGATTAGAGATAGCTTCTAATTCTCTGGTACTCCACTCCTCCCCTTGTTCCTTTTTATCATGAAGTTTTTTAAGTATCAGTTTACGAGCAAATAAATGCAAGTCAGTTAATGCTGAAAAAGAGTTGAACGAGGCCGTGGGTGAGAATGATAAACCTCGACTAAGGACCTCTATTTGATGTTTGGTAAGTATTATATCAGATAGATTTATTACCTGTAATTTTGAAGATGTTGGCATATCAACTCTTCTATCCTTCCTTTTATAGTATTCATTATGTCTTCTTCTGACATTACGTCTAAGATTGTATATGCGGTTACCCTCAGGGTAATCATCCTCTCTAGATGAAATGGAGGATATTGAGGAGGATCTCACACTATTGCTTCCTTCTTTTGTTTTGGTATTCCATCTATAGACTGTCCCGTTTTTATAGTCACTAAGGTCTCTTTGAAATTTTTTTGCTTTTGTTTCCTTTACTTCCTTCTCCCAGATGTTTAGTTGGGTATCCATTTCCTTATTGAAAGCATCAGCTTCTAATCCTGAAAGTTTTTCCAATAGCTTAGCTTTCGTTTGATCAATGTCAGAGTCTAATTTGTCCATACTTTTCTTATTGTTGCCAATAAGTAGTTCAATGAGAGATCGGGAGCAAATATTACATGCCTCCTCCCATCTAGTTTTGAAGGTGGAATCCTCTATGGGGTAGGAGGGCATGATATTGACCCTTAGTCCTCTGGGAATTAAATTTTTAGCCAAGTAATTCTCCAATGATGCCTTAGTCCACCACATTCTAGTTCTTCTTTTGAGAAGATTACGCATGGAGGTTTTGAGGTCTGATCTTTGCCCACTTTCTACCGAACTACTGGATGCCACATCCCCATTAAAAACCGTGTCAATGCTATTTAGCCAGGTATGATCTCTGGCTTTTATATCCATGCTGGCCCCAAACACTGTAACAAAGTACAGAAATATAATTGCAAGATATCCTAGGGATCTGAGCCTAGAACAATGCCACTTCCTAAGGATCAATACAATCAAACAAAGACTTGGAAGCATATGGCTATGTAACAAACACTTTATTGAAAAATAATTAAAATGTATAAACAACACTTTAAAAATGGGATGTGAGTCCAATAATATCCCAAAGGTCATAGTATGCAAAATCACCAAAATATTCAAGTCACTGAACGCTGTGTGCATATCTAATATCACTACAATACAGTTCTAGAATATATATATATATATATATATGTCCTAATATACCATATGCCATATATCACTAGAAGATGTATATATTAGGGTGTAATGGGGCAATTGTGCCAATATCTAAGCGATGCAATATGAGTTATAGTTTTCAACACCTAAGTCTAGTGATAAATAATGGCATAGGTAGTTATAAACGGGCTACTAGTGCCTATATATGGACAGCAAACATAAAGGATTTTGTATAGAATCAAATAACTATATATACTGTACTAGATAAATGCGCCTAAGAGGTGGTATAAATCCTGCCAACAGTGGCATAAATAATTATAATGCTGCAATGAATGTCAATGTGTGAGCAACACGCTGCTGTTCACAATAGGTAAAGTATTCTTAGTCAATATGCTTGGAAAGTAAGCCTGTAAAGCAGAAGTAAATACCTATATTTAGGCGGCATACCAATTTCAAGTGAATTCAACATAAAGTTTTATGGATTAGCTGCGCCTGAGAAGTGGTATGTAACACATGACTAGAATAACATGATATATACAATGTTGAAAGCATGGCAAAAAGTAAAAAGAGATTTGCAAGTACGACCTGAGGGAATGCCGGAGTAGCCCCGACGCGCGTTTCGCGTTAGCTTCGTCCTGGGGGATTTTGTTCGAGTGGTTAGGGGCATAAAGTGCCACTATATATATCTCAAATTGTGATACAATTACCTCTGGAATTGATCGCATATGTGTAGCGGGTCTGCATTCAGCGTGTGACGCCTATAAGATGCGCGCCCGTCAGCCGTGCAGCCCTCCCCATCCAAAAGCATCAGAGGGGGAGAGGCTACAGCTGGCAGACGCAGACGACGCGAAACGCGCGTCGGGGCTACTCCGGCATTCCCTCAGGTCGTACTTGCAAATCTCTTTTACTTTTTGCCATGCTTTCAACATTGTATATATCCTGTTATTCTAGTCATGTGTTACATACCACTTCTCAGGCGCAGCTAATCCATAAAACTTTATGTTGAATTCACTTGAAATTGGTATGCCGCCTAAATATAGGTATTTACTTCTGCTTTACAGGCTTACTTTCCAAGCATATTGACTAAGAATACTTTACCTATTGTGAACAGCAGCGTGTTGCTCACACATTGACATTCATTGCAGCATTATAATTATTTATGCCACTGTTGGCAGGATTTATACCACCTCTTAGGCGCATTTATCTAGTACAGTATATATAGTTATTTGATTCTATACAAAATCCTTTGTTTGCTGTCCATATATAGGCACTAGTAGCCCGTTTATAACTACCTATGCCATTATTTATCACTTGACTTAGGTGTTGAAATCTATAACTCATATTGTATCGCTTAGATATTGGCACAATTGCCCCATTACACCCTAATATATACATCTTCTAGTGATATATGGCATATGGTATATTAGGACATATATATATATATTCTAGAACTGTATTGTAGTGATATTAGATATGCACACAGCGTTCAGTGACTTGAATATTTTGGTGATTTTGCATACTATGACCTTTGGGATATTATTGGACTCACATCCCATTTTTAAAGTGTTGTTTATACATTTTAATTATTTTTCAATAAAGTGTTTGTTACATAGCCATATGCTTCCAAGTCTTTGTTTGATTGTATTGATCCTTAGGAAGTGGCATTGTTCTAGGCTCAGATCCCTAGGATATCTTGTAATAGAAAACCTTGTTGGATGAGCCAGTAGTGTGTGGTGTTCAACTGTTTGGTTTCTTTATATTCGATATTTGGGAGGCAGAATGAACAATCAATGTTATGTAGGTGGAAATAAAAGAATTATTCTTACCGTTAATTCGGTTTCTAGTAGCATTCCACGACAGCATAGGAGGATGTCTCCTTGCCCTATTGGGGGACAGGAACACAGAGGTTAAAAACCCCTCCCACTTGTCAGTGTTTTACCACCACATTTAGGAACGGTTACCTTTAGTATTCTCAGAACTTAATCCAAGAATTTCGGGAGGGAATTGGTGCTGTCGTGGAATGCTACTAGAAACCGAATTAACGGTAAGAATAATTCTTTTTTTCTCCAGTAGCCTTCCACAACAGCATAGGAGGTATACCAACCAATTCTACATTAAGGGGGGGGTTACGGCCTGGAGGACTTTCCGGCCAAAGACTAGATCTCGATTGGACCAGAAGTCCAATCTGTTGTGTTTCGTGAAGGTATGCAGGGAAGACCATGTTGCAGCCCTGCAAATCTGCTCAGACGAAGCTCCAGCTCTTTCAGCCCAGGACGCTGCCATGGACCGGGTTGAGTGGGCCTTTAGGGCCGCTGGCGGAGCTAAATTCTGGACTAGGTATGCTTCTGTTATGGCTCTCCTTATCCAGGCGGCAATCGTGTTTTTCGCCACTTTTTTACCTTTATTTTTACCGTATAAGTGTATAAAGAGGTTCTGGTCAACTCTAAAGGATGATGAGAGTTCTAAGTAGTGAAGAACAATTCTTCTGACATCCAATGTGTGGAAATCTTGTTCTCTAGGGTTCGCCGGGTTCTGGCAGAACGAAGGTAAAATTATGTCTTGCGATCGATGAAAGTCTGATACCACTTTGGGCAGAAATGATGGATCAGGGCGAAATATGATAGTCTACTCTTATGGATAAATAGGGTTCTCGAATTGAGAGAGCCTGTAGCTCCACTACCCTTCTAGCTGTGGAAATGGCAATCAGAAAGGCAGTTTTACATGAAAGTAGATAGGGGGAACATGAGGTTAGAGGTTCAAAGGGAGGTCCTGTGAGTCCTTTGAGTACTATGTTTAGGTCCCAAGGTGGGACAATGGACTGGTTTTTGGGGTGCAGTCTGAGTGCCGAGATCATGAATCTCTTAATCCATTTATGGCATGCTAAGTCCTGGTCGAATACCGAACTTAGCACGGACACCTGGACTTTTAATGTGTTTGGCTTGAGACCCAGGTCTAATCCTTTTTGTAAAAAATCCAAAATCTTAGGTATGTTGGGACGAAGTGGGTCCGGTATATCAGGATGGTACCAGGAGGAGAACTTTTTCCATATCTTACTGTAAATAGCGTTAGTTACGGGTTTCCTGGATTTTTGTAAAGTGACAATTACTTGGTCCGAAAGACACTTTGCTCTGAGGACCTGGGCTTCAACAACCAAGCTGCTAGATTGAGCCTTCGAGGATCTGGATGATGAAGATGACCCTGTTGGAGAAGATCGCTTTCCGGTTGTAGAAAAATTGGTCCTTCTACCCGTAGTTCTAGTAGGAGGTGGAACCAACTTTTCGGCCACATCGGGGCCACTAAAATGACCGGAACTTGATCGTCCAGAATTTTCCGCAGAGTTCTTGCCAGTAGAGGTATCAGAAGAAACACATAGGCCAGCCGAAATTTCCAAGGATGATTGAAGGCATCCACTCCTTGACACTCATCCCTTGGATTTAGGGAAAAAAATGTTTTGACCTGGGCGTTTTGGCCTGAAGCCATCAGGTCTACCTTGGGAAGACCCCACATTTCTGTGAGTGAGGTGAAGATTTTCTTCTTCAGACTCCACTCCCCCGGCTGTATGTCTTGGCGGCTCAGAAGGTCTGCCTGGAGATTTTCTGAACCTTTTAGATGTATCGCTGATAGTGAGAGGAGATGGGATTCTGCCCAGTTGAGAATATGGTTCGATACGTTCCTCAGACAGTTGAATTTGGGGCTTCCTTCATGTTTGAGGTGAGCCACCGTAGTCATGTTGTCCGAGAGAACTTTGACATGATGTCCAGAAATTAGAGAACTGGCTGCCTGGAAGGCTTTGTATACTGCCTTTAGTTCCCTGTAGTTGGAGGATCTGAGGCTGTCTTGCTGATTCCATAGGCCCTGGAAGGGAATTTGTAGAACTACAGCACCCCAGCCTCTCGAGCTTGCGTCTGTAGTTACTGTTAACAATGGAGTTTGAATCCAGTCTATTCCTTTGCACAGATTCGATTATTTTAACCACCAGGCTAGGGAGGCTTTGACCTTCCCTGGTGTCAGAATCTTCTTGTTCAACAAAGCAGGGTTCCCATTCGAATTCTCTAGAATGTGTGCCTGTAAAATTCTGGAGTGGGCCTGAGCCCATGCCACCGATTGTATACAGGCCGTCATCGAACCCAACAGGGACATGGCTGTTCGCAGCGTAGGGGTCCTCTGTTTCCTGAAGGACAAGGCTTTGGTTATCAAGATTTGGCAGTGGTCGTCCGGCAGACAAGATCTTTGATTCTCTGAGTCTAAAAGAATTCCAAGAAATCTTATCACTTTTGAGGGTTGGAGCTGAGACTTCTTTAAATTTACGATCCACCCTAAGTTCTGTAGGATGTGTAAAGTTTTGGCTACCCGTAAATCGAGGATCCCGGCTGAGGGACCGATGATTAACAGGTCGTCCAGATAAGGAACTATAGCTACACCCTGCTCCCGGATATGCGCCACTGCTTCCGACATAATCCTTGAAAATACTATTGGAGCTGAAGAAATCCCGAAGGGGAGCACATTGAATTGGTAATGTACTGTTTCGTGACCTAGTCGGACTGCAAATCTCAAATACTTCTGATGAAGAGGGTGTATTGGGATGTGGAAATAGGCGTCTTTGAGATCTATGGTTGCCATGAACGAGTGAGGAGTTATCAGGGGGATTGCTGATTTTACAGATTCCATCTTGAACCTCTGATAGGTTACCGATTGGTTGAGGGTTTTCAGGTTTATTATAACCCTTGCTTTCCCTGATGGTTTCCTCACAATGAAGATACGGGAGTAATGGCCTTTTCCTCGCTCGTTCGACGGAACTGGTGAAATTGCACCGGAGGCTATCAATTGTCGCAACTCTGTAGCAACTAAGGTTTGAGTCTCCCGCGATGGAAGGGAGGTTACTCTTAAGAATGGAGGAGGGGAAGTCTCGAAATCTATCAGGAGACCTTCTTTTAATACACTTAGTACCCAGCGGCTGTTAGAAATTTTTTGCCAACTGTGCCAAAATCTCGAGAGTCCCCCCCCCTACCCCCCCACCGGCTCTGAGTCATTGTTTTTCTTGTTGTCCCTGATTGGGCACGAGGATATTTTTAGGCTTCCCCTTGGTATGACTCCACCTTCCTGTTTTCCCCTTACCCCTATACTGAGGGGGTTGAGTCTGGGAGGGTCGAAAAACACGCTTTTTCGGAGGTCTTTGCTCTGGAAGAGCTTTCTTTCTATCAGTGGCTTTTTCCAAGATTTCGTCCAGGATTGGCCCGAATACGTAGTCCCCTTTGAAGGGGATGGAGCACAATTTTATTTTGGAGGTGACCTCTCCACTCCACATTTTGAGCCAGAGCGCTCTCCGAGCAGAGTTTGTTTGGACTAAATTCCTTGCCGCAATACGAATGGATTCCATCGAGGAATCAGCTAGGAACCCTGCTGCCTTATGGAGAATAGGCAGAGAGTCTAACACATCAGCTCTTGGAGTACCCTGGGAGATGTGGTTTTCCATTTCCTGGAGCCAGCGATGGAGAGATCTGGCAACGCAGGTGGACGCTATATTACATTTCAGGGATGAAGTGGAGGTCTCCCAAGATTTTTGAGGAGACTCTCAATCTTTCTATCCATGGTGTCCTTTAGCTGGGACGAATCTTCAAATGGGATGTGAGACAGTGAGAGCGTATGTATTGAATGGGGTGTACATTTCACAGGTACTTTGCTGACTTGTATGAGGGAAATGTGTGCCTTTGTAAAACTAGTGGTGGAGAAAGGTCATTACACCATCCATTCAAGTACACGTTTGCAGCTCAAACCTGTGGCCACTCAGGTATTGATTAGGAAGCCAGAAGTAGGTGCTTGTGAGCACAGTCAGAGAGCTCATTCAGTCTGGACAAGGGGTCCAGACACAGAAGGTGTCTCCAAGAGTGTGGGAGCTGTCTTTAGCCCGGACACAGGGAGGTGTCCTGGCACAAGGAAGCAGTCTCTAAGAGTGTGAGCTATCTCAGTCTGGGTGCAGGAAGTACCCCGGACACAGGAGTAGTCGCAGTGAGAATCCGTGCGAATAGCGACTGAATAGGAGGTGACCTCTCAAGTCTGGACATTGGAGTTGCCTTCAGACATAAAGAGGAGTGTCTGTGAAACTCCATACTGGTAACATATGTGATATGTGTTGTTTTGGGCACAGACTGGTAGAGTCTGGGTCCCGGATAGAGAGGGCCATCTATCTAAGTGTAATTTAGTGGCTAGACAAGCCCAGGTTTTCTGTTTATGATTTGTTTTTATCTGTGTGCTGTGGACTTTAATAAAACTGGTTGCGGCCAGTTTTCACCAAACTGCTGTCTGAATGAACTGTTTCCGTGCCATTCTGTCTACCCAGACAGCGATCCTAGAGCTAAACCCCCCGGAAAGGCTACAATTGGTGGAGGATGCTGCGGGCAGCGCAGGGCCTAGTACAGTTAGTGCTGGAGTGTGCGTGCGGCACAGTAGCGAGAGACAGCATTAAAGGTGAAGTCTATTGAAATAGCAACAGAGGAAAAAAAAGTGTGTCAGCAGAAACGTCTGTTTGGAGCAGTCTTAAAGAGACAGGAGCCCTAATAGACTTTGCAAAGAAAAAAAAAAAAAGTGTGTCTGCACAGCAAAGCTGAATTTTTCTATGGAAAAGACTGTAGAGTGTGTGTATGTCTTGAGTGAAGACTGCCGTTGTTGAGACAGAGAAGTCTGACAGCATGGACGACGAGTGTGGATACAAGCATCTTGCTGTGACTCATGGGGTCACGAAGGCATCTTGCTGTGACTCAGTGGGGTCACGAAGGCATCTTGCTGTGACTCAGTGGGGTCACGAAGGCATCTTGCTGCAACTCGGCGGGGTTGTGAAGATTGTCGTCGCACTCAAATCCAGTTGTGCTGTGGCTCGGCGGGGCCACGAAGATTTTTTTCAAGGGAAAGCGGTGAAGTTCTGGTGTGAACAGTGCACCGCGATGGCTGTGAATGGAGCCACGAATGGGTCTGACAAGTCGGACCGCATATTTGAGAAATGTCTACTGGACATGGTGCGGGAACCATGGGCACCGTATGGAATGGCGGCAGTGGACCATTCTATGGACTCTCCGGGGTGCCAGTGTTGTCACAGAGTGCCCGGGGAGGTGGTAAGAGATGTTGTGAACTGAGTCCTAAGACTACTGCTGATTTTTTGTGTAAAAATTACCCTGCCGGTGTGGTTGTTAAAAAGGGGGCGGAGTCTAAAAAAGGGGTGGATTTTCACAAGAGTGTAGAGTGTGGAAAAATGAAAATTGTTACTGGTGGTGGGTTGGTACCTCCTAAAAATGACAATGTGACCGTTGCTAACGGGGTAGCTCCAGTAGAAGGGGGTGACGTCAAAGTGGGAGGTGACCTGTTAGTCCACAACACCATGGGGAGTGACACAGACCCCGTAGCTGACTGGGACACTATGAAAGTAAAAAGTGAGTTCAGTCAGGAGAGGCTAGACGAGGGAAGAGAGTCCTCCTCTCGTCGTAGACGGCGCAAGGGCCACAAAAAGGTTGTTCCGGTAGTACTCGCTGAAAATGGAAATGAAGAGAATGTAGTACTGTCTGCCTATGCTTCAAGTGTGGATTCTCCTTTAGAGGTAGAAGAGGAGGTGGCCAGTCAGGGCCAAGAGCTGAAAACTATTCGGCTGCAGTATCAGAGTGACATGCTGCAATTATGTGAAAACCTGGAGGACGTGTCCTCAGACCAGCGAGATCTAAAAGGAGGCAACGAGGAAGTTATCCTGTGGCAGAATATGTTCTTTGCCATTAAAGAGGACCGCCGCAAAATCAAGGAAGAGGTTTTGCAGTTGAAGCGTGAGAAGGAGGCGCTGCAGGATGGAGTTTCTGGAAGTGAACAAATCCTAGAGTGACTGCGCGAACAGCTCAACCAGGAGCTGTGTGACTCCAAGAAGGAGTGTGATGAACGCAGTAGGGAACTGCAACAGATGAAGAAAGAGTATGTGGATCTCCTCAGGGTCAAAGAAAAACTAGAAGAGGATAAGATGGATGCAGAGCAAATGCGCCAGGTGGTTGAGACCACTCTGCAGGACACCCGTGATGAAAATGGTGATCTGCGCAGAAAGACCCTAGGTCTAGAAGCTCAGGTGAAGGAGCTACAGATGTCCTGTGATACTCTCCAGAAGGCGGAGATGTGCCTTAAGGAAAAGCTCAGACAGATGGAAGCTGAGCGGGAAAAGATGGAGGAGTCCCTCAGAGAAGCTACAGACCAGGGCCAGGAGTTGGCCACTGGAAATGAGAGGTGTAACGCAGATACTTCCTCGAGTGCTGTGAGTTCGGATGATTCGGTGGATGTCGGAGCCGAGATCAAGGAGCTCAAGGAGTGGTTACAAGCCCACTGGACGCAAGAGAAGCTTCAGAGACGGGCAGCTGAGAGGCGAATGGCGGAACTAGAGGAAGAAGTTCTCGGGCTTAAAAGTCGCCTGATACAGTGTCACTCGGTGAACAAGGCCTCCTTGGAGAAAGAAAAGGGCAAACACGTTGCACTCACTCCCTTTGGCCAGAAGATAGACCTGAGGAGAGCTAAGAGTGTGGTAACGGAAGATAAATATGAAATGGAAGTGGTCCGGACAGAAATTCACGAAATTGTAGCTGTGAGTCAGCTCAGAAGAAGTGTAAAGGGGGAAGAAGCTGAAAGTCAGTTGTCCCTGAACCCTGAGCTGATTGATCGTCTGGAAACCACTGGTGAGACAGAAACGTGTCGGTACAAGTGCCTCGTAGATGTACCCGAGGACTTGAGAGAAGAATGCACCCGTGAGTCTGTGCATGAAGCGTTTAAGAAGGCCGTGGGAGCCTGTAAGGTGTACTCGACCTCAGGAGCTAAACAGCTGGTGGTCTTGTCCACGACTGAAGTTACAGTGAAGAGGGTGGCAATCCTAAGTGACATGCACTGGCGATGTATTCGCACAAAGTGGTTTCTCCGGTTGAAGACAGAACAAACCGTTAGACAACTAAAGCTTATGAGAAAAGCTCACAGTCTACAGGAAGAGGTCATCCGGGTGCCTCATGTTCTGGTGAGAAAGCTGATTGGGAGAAATGGCCGAGCCATGCAGATAATGGTGAAGAAGTCTGGTGTGGTGAAAGTAAGCAGTCCACGTGATCGTCGGGACTGGATACCAGATGAAGACGGCATGGTGTCATTCTACGCTATAGGAACAGAAGAAAGTCTGGAATATGTGCGCATGCTGGTGGCATACCGTGTGACCTACCTGCGAGAGGTAGAACAATTGAATCTCGCTAGACAGCGAGTAGATAGACAGCATCATCTGAGCAGCAGAAGATGGCAGCCGTCTAAGAATAGTGAGACCCGACAGAGAAAGGGCCCCCTAAATAACAGAACAGCTAAGGCTGAAGTTAGGGACCTTTCAAGACGTCCTGAGGGTAGTGGGCGTGGGTTTAGAGGTAGTGAGACCTCCAGTAACTCAGGTTTGAGAAGCCCACACAGACGACCCGATAGAGTACAGGACAGTACGGAGTCTAACCGGACCTTAGATACCCAGGCAAGACCTGACAAGGTTACGATTGACCACTGGGAGCGAAGGGGAGACCTGACAAGGTTACGTCCCAGAAATGTGACTGGACGAAGTCTGTGACAATGACAGACGGTAGGTCCCTAAGGAATGAGCGAATGTCATTGACTAATATTCCGGGGGGCTGAACAGAGCAAGGGACAAGTACATGGTCTCTGTGTGAACTGTGGGTTGAGGTGATTGGATATATTATGTGTTCAACCCCACAAGCTTAAACTTATATGATGATCATGATAATGATGATGATGCTAATCATAATAGTGATGATACTGATAATGGTGATGACCGTGATAAAGATGAAATTCCTTTGCAGGTGATCTTGGGAGACGAGTATGGTGGTTCTCTGGAACCAAGTGTCCCTGACCTATATAGAAGTATAGTGCTGAGGCAGTGTTCAGAGTTCACTGTCTCTTTTGGGTTGTTGACCAGCCCTCCGGTCTGGATGACCAGCCCTCCGGTCTGGAGAAGAGGGAGGGGATATGTGAGACAGTGAGAGCGTATGTATTGAATGGGGTGTACATTTCACAGGTACTTTGCTGACTTGTATGAGGGAAATGTGTGCCTTTGTAAAACTAGTGGTGGAGAAAGGTCATTACACCATCCATTCAAGTACACGTTTGCAGCTCAAACCTGTGGCCACTCAGGTATTGATTAGGAAGCCAGAAGTAGGTGCTTGTGAGCACAGTCAGAGAGCTCATTCAGTCTGGACAAGGGGTCCAGACACAGAAGGTGTCTCCAAGAGTGTGGGAGCTGTCTTTAGCCCGGACACAGGGAGGTGTCCTGGCACAAGGAAGCAGTCTCTAAGAGTGTGAGCTATCTCAGTCTGGGTGCAGGAAGTACCCCGGACACAGGAGTAGTCGCAGTGAGAATCCGTGCGAATAGCGACTGAATAGGAGGTGACCTCTCTCAAGTCTGGACATTGGAGTTGCCTTCGGACATAAAGAGGAGTGTCTGTGAAACTCCATACTGGTAACATATGTGATATGTGTTGTTTTGGGCACAGACTGGTAGAGTCTGGGTCCCGGATAGAGAGGGCCATCTATCTAAGTGTAATTTAGTGGCTAGACAAGCCCAGGTTTTCTGTTTATGATTTGTTTTTATCTGTGTGCTGTGGACTTTAATAAAACTGGTTGCGGCCAGTTTTCACCAAACTGCTGTCTGAATGAACTGTTTCCGTGCCATTCTGTCTACCCAGACAGCGATCCTAGAGCTAAACCCCCGGAAAGGCTACAGGGAGTACAGTTTTCTTGCCACTCTTGCCACTTGGGAGTATCCCACTTGATTAAATTTTTATCAAGGGGAAACCGATTTTTAAATTCTGAAGGGGTCGTGAGACGTTTTTCCTGAAGGTCCCACTCCCGTTCTATCATGTCCGATATGCTTTTATACACTGGAAACCCCGCCGACCTCTCCGCTTGGGACCCGCCAAAGAATTCATCCTGTATTGAGTGAGAAATTGGTTGGTCCTCTAACCCATGATACTCCGCACAGCACTTACGAACTCCTCAGTATATTCAGAGGAAAACAGGAATTTCCTGATTTCCGCCATATTGTGAAGTAAGGGATTCTCCCATTTGGATGAGGATGATCCTTGGGAAATGTCGGATTCTGAGTCCGAATGCTCTGGCTGGAATTTCCTCTTTTTTGAGGGAGGCGGACCAGGTGAGGGTGGATTAGGCGGGGGAGGGGGTATTAGTGCAGCTATGGAGGTCTGTACTTCCTGTTTAATTAGGACGCGCATCTCCTCTAGCAGCGAGGGATGCTCTGCTCTGACCACTTTATCAGTACACTTTTGGCAGAGCTTTTTATCCCAGTTCGGTGGCAATTTTAGAGAACACATCACACACTTATTTATTTTTACTGAGGGTCTCTGGACTGAACCTTCTCCCTAAAATAGAGGGAGAGGGGTATAAGGGACTGAAGTGCCAGGAGCCTCTAGAGGGGGACCCATCCCAATACATACAGTAGCTGGATTAGCGCTGGGCTCTGCAGCTGCAGGGCTGGACGTCTCCATAGCAGGTTTTCAGCCACATGGGCGCTTACCTGCTGACGTCTTCTGGCAGCTTTATATACTTTAGTATCGTGGCTGCCCAGCGCTCGTTCAATTTCCCCCCCCCCCCTCCGGTCCCAGCACAGGCTGAAGTGAGTGCCTGCGTCCTTTGGCTGGAAAGCGTGACCGGAAGTGATCAGGAGCCTCTGCCTCCACTTCCGGGTTAGCGACGCACGAGGAGGGGGAGATGCCGGAGGGCTGCGGGAGGCCTCCGGCGGCGGGAGCCGGCCCGCTTTACCCCCGGGGGGGGTGCAGGGAAGTCGGCTCGGCGTGGTCCCGACTCAGAGACGGGAGCAGGACTGGAGGAGGGAGGCGCGAGGCCCTGACCACCGCTGCCCGGCAAAAGGACTTTCTTGAAAAAAAAAATAGGTACAGCTGCAGAAAGCCGGCCACGCAGTGTACAAGGATCTCTCCGTGCCCCAAGGGGACAGGAATACACTGACAAATGGGAGGGGTTTTTAACCTCTCTGTTCCTGTCCCCCAATAGGGTAAGGAGACATCCTCCTATGCTGTCGTGGAAGGCTACTGGAGAAAATACCAATTCTCATCTCACAAAAAACAAGTCCCCACTCAGGTCCATCATCTGTCAATGGAAAAACAGAGGTTCCCGCACTACTAGTGGCTCAAAGGCTGTTGAAGAGCAACAGAGTTTCTATAAACCAATCCAGCAAAATCCGCTCTCACTTCTGAGTCTTGCAGTGAGCTCAAACAACATTTAGGATCCCTGTATTTAGCAATCTTATAGAGAGAAGAATCCACTTAATTTGCGGTGTGTGTCTCCTGGAGCACAATCTGGGCACTATGTGCTGGGTAAGAAAATGGAAAATGTGTAATTTTCACTCTCCAACATCCACTGTGTGTTAATTTCCGGAAAGTGGTTGTAGAGTCAAAATAATTCACTGCTCCTACACACATGGTCAAAATTGTTGGTACCCCTCATTTAATAACAGAAAAACCCACAATGGTCACAGAAATAACATGAATCTGACAAAAGTAATAAATCAAAAATCTATGAAAATGAACAGATGAAAGTCAGACATTGCTTTTCAGCCATGTTTCCACAGAATAAAAAAAAAAAAAAAAGACTACGATCGGCGGTTTTATCCTTTTCGGGACCCCCATGTACCTTACAACAAAGGGATTGCAGCGCACAATGCTTCCTGTGACCCCCGACCTCATCGAGATCTGATTGGTTCAGGTCCTGATGATGTCAGCGTTACACCAGCCAATGAGACAAATCACTAGGAAAGTTTGTTGTAGCAATGAACTTTCCTGGGCGATCTGCCTCATAAAAACGCTGTTTCTCCTCAGATCTCCTGTCAGTGAGAGATTAGAGGAGAAACAGTGTTACAAGTGCTGCTGCCAACAGCTGTGTCAGTCAGCGATCCTGTTATAAAGTAAGGAAACAGATAAGGCAGGTTATGGTTAGCGCCATAGTTAGGGTTAGCGCCAGGGCTAAAGTTAAGCTAAAGAATTAGGCCAGTGATGGGCAACCTTTTTAGCTCGGTGTGTCAAAATTTGCCAAAAAAACAAGCATAACTCGTGCGGTGTGTCACTTCGAGAAAAAAAAAACATAATTTTGCGATATTTATAGTTTAAATAACAAAAATGTATAAAAACTAATTATTTAACTTACCTGCTTAGTAGTGACTTCTTTGTTCATCTGTCAGTCGTTTTCTTTTGTTGCTTTTGATATTATTTAACTTGTGTGGGGTGCCGTGAACTAAGATAAGTGAGGGGGGAGGGGGAATTCTTTAAAGAGGACCTGTCATCCGGAGGACCCCCTCTCCGCCATTAACTGTGTACATAGCTGCTATGAACACAGTTAATGGGGAAGGGGGGTCATCCGGATGACAGGTCCTCTTTAACTAACCTGCCTATTAGTGACTTTTTTGTTGCTGAATTTCATTAGGTAAATCTTCAATTGAAGGTTGGTATTTTGTACACTTCAAGCCCAAACAAGCACTACTAACTTCATCTGTCAATCTGTTTCTTTTGTTGGTTTTGATATTATTTAATGCTGAGAATAAGGTTTCACAAAAGTACGTAGAGGGAAAAATGGTGAGTAAAGCCATTGCTATATTTTTTAGCGTGCTAAAAATGTCTGGTATACGGTTCCAGGTACTCCAAATTTCCTGTTCATAGTGGCACTCCTCTTGATTCTCCGAGCGGCACCTTTCCAGATTTTCAAGCTTTGACCTCAAGTCGACAAACACCTGAGACCAGATGCTGTCTTGAAATTCTGCAAGTTGCATCTCCAAATCATCAATTTGCATCCATTGGAGGCAATTTAATTCCAAACTACTGCAGACTACTACATCAGGATACTTAATTATTTTCATGGTCTGTTCTAGGCTTCTAAATTGATTAAATCTTTCACTGAACTGGTCAAGTAACGAGTCTAAAACATGCTGGTACTTTATATGCAAGAGTTCCATTTCATTTTGTACAGCTGTACTGGCCTTCTCAAAATACTTTGTTACTCGAGGAAAATACTTATAAGTTTTAGTTTCTACATCTCGCTTGAAAATTCTCAGTTTACTTTCAAAAGCTTTTACGTATCCAAACATAACGTCAATGCTTTTGCCAAAACCTTGTAACTTTAAGTTCAGTTCATTAAAAGTAACAGAGAGATCTGTAAAAAATATCAGGGTGTTGACCCACTTATTATCATTGAGCTGAGGAAAGTTTCCCAGATCCTTAGCCTCAAGAAATACCTTAATTTCTTCAAAGCACTCCACAAAGCGCTCAAGAACTTTGCCTCGGCTCAGCCATCTTACATTATTGTACATCAGCAGTCCACTGTAGGTGGAATCAACCCCAGTAAAAGTGCAGAAAATTCTCGCTTGTGAAGGGGGCGAGCAGCTATTAAATTAACTATTTTTGTAACAACTGACATTAAGTCATTTAAATTGGTGAATCCTGCCTTGGCACATAAAGCCTCCTGATGGATAATACAATGAAAAGGCACAATCAGATGTCCAATAGCTTCGTAAACAATTTGACAAATCCAACTTTTTTCCCCACCATGTTTGGTGCCCCATCTGTCGTCACTGACACAACTTTAGAGATATCAATGCTTAGGTCACGGAATGTTTGTATAAACAACCTTACATATTTCACTTCCTGATGTACTTGTTGGCACTGATACTAACTTTATCAACTCTTCTCTCATTGTGAGACCATCAGAATATCGACCAATAATGGCCAACTGAGCATGTGATGTGACATCGGTTAGTTTCATCAAGAGAGATCGAAAAATATTTACAATTACTTATGTCTCTCTTTAATTGATGTTGTACGTTTGTGTTCAGTCTCATTATTCGGTCTTTTATGATATTTCTACTGAGTGGTAACTCAGATATTCTCTTAATAAATTGCATCTTTATTATGCATATCATGAAATAGAAAATGGTGCACATCCTAGGAGAGTTTCTTTAATAAATTCTCCCTCACTGAGTGCTTTTCCATGCTGAGCTATGGAGTGAGCAATGCTCAAACTTGCAGATGTTAAATTTGTAGAGCCTTTTATTTTGATATAGGAAAGATGTGTATCTTCGTACCGTGTTAGCCAGTAGATAGAAAAATATTTAGACTTGAGAGTCCTCAGTGGTTGATACCTTTTAATGGCTAACTGAAAAGATGGTAACAAATTGCAAGCTTTCCAGACTACTCAGGTCTCTTCATCAGGCATAGACTAATACAACATCTGAAGAATCACATATTTATACACAAAACATGTCACTTGTCCTACCTATTGCATTTTTTCTGTGCTATTTTGTGTATAAATATGTGATTCTTCAGATGTTGTATTAGTCTATGCCTGATGAAGAGACCTGAGTAGTCTGGAAAGCTTGCAATTTGTTACCATCTTTTCAGTTAGCCATTAAAAGATATCAACCACTGAGGACTCTCAAGTCTAAATATTTTTTTAGAGCTTTTACAAATTTAAGTATGGAGTTAGATTGGCTCTTATAAAGGTGTAGCTGCCTGGAAATGTATTCCTTCCTTTCATCCTCACTTTTCTTCAAGAGCTGGGAATGATTAGTTTCAAAATGTCTATTTATATTCCACGTTCTGCTTACTACCGTTTCAAAAAGAGAAAAAGGGAAGCCTATTTGAATAATAAAATACAAAATTTTATTCATATAAAATACATATTATTGGGATAAAAAATTCCAGATGGGGGAAAAAAATGCAACAAAGAAGCAGGCCCAATATTAACAGGTACAACCATCATATGAAAAATGCATTAGAAGTGCTATGTATATATATATAACATGTAAAGCCACATTGGCTAATAATAGGCTAAGAATAGCTCATATAAAATATATATAACAGTGCACATAAAGACTAGTATAAGAAAAAACATGTCCTCCCATCATGCTAGCTGTATAAGGTATCAGCATGTAAATACAAAAGCCCACAGCAAATATTAGCAATAAATGCAACCAAATGTGGTCTGCATGTTTAGGGCATAAGACAAATCAGACTGCCGAAAAAATCATTAGCTGCCAATGGGAGATCATACCTGTAGCGACCTGAGCACCCTGACGCGCGTTTCGCGTATACCTTGGAGGTATACAAGGATTCAACGTCCATTGTGACCAACCACATGTCCTCATCTAGTGGTATTCCTCAATCTTATTTAAGACATCCCCTGTGTCCTTGACATGAGGGTAAATGGCTCACCAATGGCTTAAGGTAAAAATCCAGATATTGACCAATCGTTTCACAGAGGTTGCCATTTCCCGAAACGATCGGACGCCCAGGTGGACTTACCGCATCTTTGTGTATTTTTGGAGTGAAATAAATACACGCATTTTGGGGTATTCAGGTATGAGGTGTTTCTGGAGATCCTTTGTATGATGCCTTCTGAGAAGGCTTCATTAAGAATCTCCTGTAATTCCCTTGAAATTTGAGTTGGATTGAAAGTTAGTTTTTGATAACACTTAGTGTCCCTCAATTGGCGAAATGCCCTCCTTTTCATATGCCTCATGTGGCAAATTACCACATTTCCTCCTTTATCAGCAGGTTTTATTGTCACTCCTCTAAGTCTTTTCAAATCTCTAATTGCTATCCTTTGCTCACTAGAGAGATTGTCATATTTAATTTTGCTTGAGATATTTTCAAAGCCCTGCGCTACCAATTTTACAAAAACCTCAATGTTGGGGTATAGTTGAGAGGTGGGAATTTCTTGGGGACAGGAGGGTGAAATTTACCTACCATAATGTCGTCCTCCTGCTCTTCCTGCAATTCCTCCAAATTGGCTATGGCTTGTAACTCTGCTCCGTCCAAATCTCCTCTGCATTATGTTTCTCATGTAATTTTTTTAGGACTAATTTACTCGCAAAAAGATGTAAGTCTTTTACCGCTGTAAAGGAATCAAAGGGGGCGGTTGGTGAGACGCGTTCTTCCTGCTGTCTGTGCTCTCCCCTGCTCTGACGCGTCGAGCAGGGGGCTGGGCCGGACATCAGATGACGCTGGTTCATGCTGACAGAGCGGTGAGTCAGCTGAAGCGCCGTAATTAGACAGTGCCGGGTCCTATAAATATATCCAGTAGTGAACATAAACGCATGCACGTCCCTTGTGAACAAGCTAACGCGAAACGCGCGTCAGGGTGCTCAGGTCGCTACAGGTATGATCTCCCATTGGCAGCTAATGATTTTTTCGGCAGTCTGATTTGTCTTATGCCCTAAACATGCAGACCACATTTGGTTGCATTTATTGCTAATATTTGCTGTGGGCTTTTGTATTTACATGCTGATACCTTATACAGCTAGCATGATGGGAGGACATGTTTTTTCTTATACTAGTCTTTATGTGCACTGTTATATATATTTTATATGAGCTATTCTTAGCCTATTATTAGCCAATGTGGCTTTACATGTTATATATATATACATATGCACTTCTAATGCATTTTTTCATATGATGGTTGTACCTGTTAATATTGGGCCTGCTTCTTTGTTGCATTTTTTCCCCCATCTGGAATTTTTTATCCAATAATATGTATTTTATATGAAATAAAATTTTGTATTTTATTATTCAAATAGGCTTCCCTTTTTCTCTTTTTGAATCTATTGATATTTGGAAGTAGTTTTGAACACTAGGCAATAATTTTTTGTGATTTACTACCGTTTCAGTACATAGAACACAAATGATCTGCCATTTTTATCTATAATGCCATACATCTCGGTCCATGTCTCTTGAAAGGGCCGGCTACTAGCACCACTTCCTTTACTTAACCTTGTTTTTTTTGGGTTCTCCATCAGGGGGGCAGTGACAGAATATTTATAGATAGCCTGTTAGCCCTGCAGGCAATTAGGGGTTCACTAGCCTAACTGACCACAGATGGCACATGTAACTATGGTTTAGGAAAGTGCCAACAGTAATAGTGTTGAAATGGAGTCTGCACTATGCTGCAAGATGGCTGTCGCTATTTCTAATGGCAGGAAACGGCACCTATAGCACAGCCACAGACCCTCGCCTCTCCTAGCCTCTCCCAGCCTCCCCCACACTTATCTTGTCAAAGACAATGATATGTGACACCCCAGGCCAGAGCCCAGTAACAGTTGCTGGTAATGGCGTCCTCTGCACTATTCCACTGCTTCCTGCACAGCCACAGACCCTTGCCTCTCCCAGCCTCCCCCACACTTATCTTGTCAAAGACAATGATATGTGACACCCCAGGCCAGAGCCCAGTAACAGTTGCTGGTAATGGCGTCCTCCGCACTATTCCACTGCTTCTGCACAGCCACAGACCCTTGCCTCTCCCAGCCTCCCCCACACTTATCTTGTCAAAGACAATGATATGTGACACCCCAGGCCAGAACCCGGTAACAGTTGGTGGTAATGGCGTCCTCAGCGGTATTTCACTGCTCCCTGTTCCGCCGGCCGGAAGTGAAGACCTAACCCGGAGTCCAAGTACTAGACGCGTTGTGCCGGAGTGCTGCTGTTTTGGCATACAGACCTCCAGCACAGAGCGTCCACTACACTACAGCAAATGTATTTCAGCGCAGGATGTATTTCTTGTCATGTGGCCGCATACTTCTCTGTATGCGGCGGCGTGTCACGAAAATGGCTCCAGTGTCAGTGCTGACACGCGTGTCATAGGTTCGCCATCACTGAATTAGGCTTTTCTCAATTGTCTCCCAATAATTTGGTCACGTCAGAGTTTTCTATTTCAGAAAAAATAAATAAATATGAATAAAATGGCCGTCAGTATTTTAGTGCAGAGGAGGCTTATGCACTTTTATGTTCTGACAGCGAAGAAAGTGCAGTGTCAGATGGAGATGTGGATTTCGAGGGCTTTTGTAGCAGCGACAGTGATAGCTCAGAAATGAGCAGTGTTCTGGTATCCTACACAAAGGACCAGTACAAAAGAAGGACAATAGCATTTGGAGAAATGCTCCACCCCGGGAAAATCCCCAGTACTAGCGCTGTCCCTAGTGCTGGAATTGGGGCCCCCCCCCAATGCCCAAAAGGCTACTTTGCCTCTTGTTAAAAACCCCCAGATGGGGGCTTCAGATTGGCTGTCCATTACCAAATTTTTTAATCCCTTTTGGGGTAAAAGTGGAGGTGGAAAATTTGGCCCCAATTTAATTTTTAATTTGTTTATGCAGTAGCTTGTAGAGATATTGCCCCACAACAAAAACTATTGCGCCCCAAATTTTATCACCGAACCCCTATCCTTTTTGGGTCAAATTATGGCAACAAATCCCCGGAAATTAAAAAATTTTAGGACTTCATTTTATGGGGTTTTTTAAAAAAAAGGGTTTGGGGTTTTTGGTTAACCCCCTTTTAAGAGCCCCCCGTTTTCTCATTTTCCCCAGGATTGTTAAAAAACTATGAGATTTTGGCTTTTAAAGACAATAGTCAAGCCCCCCAGAAATGCCCAGAAAATAAAGGGGGTTTCAAATCGCCCCCTATCGAAGAAGCGAAAGTTTTTAACCCTTCCCCCCCAAGGGGGTTTGCACGTTAATGCCCCGGGCCTTTTTTTAAAAACGGCCACTGTTTTTTGGGTTAAAAACCGGAAAAGTTTCAAGGTTTCGGTTTTGAGATTGTTTTTTGTGAATTTGGACTTACTTTAGAAGTAAAATTTTTTCATAAAATTGCTTTTATTTTTAAAAAAAAACGCAAAAATGGCGAAAATTTTAAAATTTTGCTTTTTTTCAAACTTTGAATTTTAATTCCCTTTAAAAAACAGAGAAAAGAACACAAAATATTAAAATAATTTTTCCCACTTGTTCTTTACTCAGCAAATTTTTGGGGAACCCAAAAAATTTTTTTTTTTTGGGGGAAGTTAAAGGGTTTTAAAATTTGACCAGGTTTCCCCATTTTTACAACAAATTTAAAAACCCCCATTTTTTTTTTGGACCCCCTCCTTTAAAAGTCTTTTTGGGGGTTACATGCAGAAAATACCAAAATGAAATTCTAAAAACTGCCCCCCTAAAGGTACTAAAACCCAAAATTCAAGAATTTTAAAAAACCCCTTAGGTTTTCACAGGGTGAAGCAAGTGGGAAAGGGAAAAAAAAATTTTAATTTTTGCCACAAAAAGCCTTTTTTAAAACTTTTTTTTTTTCCAATGGTAAAAGGAAAAATGGACAGAAAGGGGTTTTTGAAATTTCCCCTGATCCCCCAAACCCAATATTGGGGAAAAAACCACTGTTTGGGAAAGGGGCAGAGCCGAAGGGGGAAGGAGGCCGTTTGATTTTTCAAACTAAAATTGGCTGGAGTTGAAAATTGGCCCCCATGTCCCTTTGGGAAAAAAATCTGATGGCCTAAACATGGAACCCCCCCCAAGTGCCCTTTTTTAAACCCCGCCCCCCAAGGTCTTATCTAAAATTTTTGTGAGATTTAACCCCCCAAATTTTCACAAAATTTTTTTTTAAAACCGGGTGTGAAAAAAAAAAAAAAAAAAAAAACCCCCAAAAAAAGTTTTTTAGTCCAAAAATTTAATTTTTCCCCCGGAAAAATTTGGCCAAAAGTTGTTGCCAATTTGTCCTGAGTACGTGATACCCCATTTGTGGGGGGGGGAACTTTTGGGCGCAGGCGGGGGTTGGGGAAAAAAAGTGTAACTTTTGGGGTGCGACGTTGAGGGGGTTGCCCCTTTGCGTGCCCAGATGACCCAAAAAAGGAAACCCCCACAAGTGACCCCTTTTGGGAAACTAGACACCCAAGGAAATTATCTAGATCTTTGGTGAGACTTTGCCCCCCCAAATGTTACAAATTTTTTTAATGCCGGGCATGAAATAAAAAACCCCCTTTTTTTTTTCCCCCAAAAATTATCTTTTAGTCACTCATTTTTTATTTTTCCCAGGGGGTAGGGAAAATTGGACCACATAAATTTTTTTCCCCAAATTTTTCCGAGTCCTGTGCCCCCTATGGGGGGGAACCACTGTTTGGGCGCACGGAGAGCTCGGAAGGGAAGGAGAATTTGACTTTTTTCCCAACCAAAATTTTGGTGGAATTGGATTGGTGCTTTAAATTTTGGGGCCCCCGTTGCCTAAAAGTGGGGAAACCCCCCCAAAAGACCCATTTGGGAAACTAGACCCCCCAAAAGGGAATTATCTAGATCTTTTTGGGGAGCAATTTTTCCCCCGTGCTTCAACCAGTTTAAAAGTAGGGTAAAATTTAAAAATCATTTTTTTCCCCCAAAAAAAATTTTTTTACCCGAAAATTTTTTTTTTTAAAAGGGAAAAGACCCAAAAAATTTTTTTGAAATTTTTAGTAAGGATACCCCCCATGGGGGGGTAAACCCCGTTTGGGTGATGGCAGAGTTTTTAAGGGAAGGGCCCGCTCATTTTTCAACGCAGAAAAATTGGTGGGGGCTATGTGTGTTTGGAGACTCCTGATTCTAAACGTGGGGGAAACCCCCCAAAAAAACCCCTTTTGGAAAATAGACCCCCAAGGAAATTATCTAGATGGGTTTTGGCACTTTGAACCCCAGTGCTTCAAGAAGTTTATAACGCACGCTGTAAAAAAAAAACCTTTTTTTTTTTTCAAAAAGATTTTTTCGCCCCCCAAATTTTTTTTACAAGGTAAAGGGAAATTGGACCCCCAAAAAATGTTGTCCAAAATTTCCTGAGTCCGATACCCCCAAATGTGGGAGGAAAAATATGGGGGCCGAGGTCAGGGTCGGAAGGGGTGGTTTTTTGGATTGCAAAATTTTAGGAATGGTTGGGGGCGTATGTCCTTTTTAGAGCCCTTGCGCAAACGTGGAAATCCCAACAGTGACCCCTTTTGGAAATAGACCCAAGGAAAATTTTTTAGTGTGTGGTGAGGCTAAAGCCCCCAATGTTACAGAAGTTTATAAGTACGCCCCAAAAAAAAAATTTTATTTTTTTTTAAAAAAAAAAATTTTTTTTGCCCCCAAGTTTTTTTCCCGGGAAAGAAGAAAATAGGCAAATTTAAAAACTTTGGGGAGAGAGTGATCCCCAAAATTTGGGTAAACTATGTTTTTGGGCGCCCCGGGGGGCGAGTTGGGAACGTTTACTTTTTCAAGCGAAAATTTGGTGGAATTTTGATCAACGCCATGTCAATTTGGGAGCCCTGAGTGCCTAAACGCGGAAACCCCCAATTATAATCCACCCCCAAACCCCCAAAACCCCTAACCCTAGTCACAACCCAACC